>VZRS01003935.1:287554-360863 GCA_013398055.1 Ifrita kowaldi | reverse complement strand
TTTTTTATATACAGGCAGCTAGAGGCCCTTCTGACCAGCCCAGTCCCTACACGTGCTGACAGTCGGGCTGTGCTGGGGACCACCCGAGTGCCTCTGAGCCACCCAGCCTGGTGGTGTGGCTCCCTCAGCAGACACCTGTCAGCAGAGCACTGTCCTCTCCCATCTGCAGTACCTCTCCTGAACGTGATTTTGGCTCTCCTGGCCATCCCCAAAGTTGTTTTTTTTCTCATCTTTAAATCACAATCCCCTCTCCATCCCATGTGACAAGATTAATCATTAGTTCAGTCATCTTTTCTCCTTTGTTTTTCTACCTCCATGTTACAAACCTGTTAGAAATATCTTACATGTTTCATGGTGTTGGGAGTGTGGGATTGTTAAATTTCTACTATCCTGCTCTGCTTGAGAAACTGGAAACTTAAATACATCAAAGGTATCAGACCCAGTTACTGTCAGGAGCAAGATCTGTGTCCTTTTTCACCAGCACTCATTGCTTACAGACATGGAGAGAAGTGTGGCTTACATTTCTCCCACTTGTCTCCCATATTTTTGGAGTGTCAGATCTGATAGACCCTTCAGTCATTCTGCTTTTCCACTTATTTTCCTCTCCTTTAAATTCAGTGCAATCCTGGTATTGAGACATTCAGTGGGTTTTGTGGGAGCACAGCATACCAGAAACGTTCTCTCCGTTCAGTGCCCGCTTCCATCTGCCTCTGCTCGAAAGAAAACGTTCCTCCACATGTTCTCCACCTCCAGCACTAGAGCCATGGAAGGGGCTGGCACACCTCACTGTGAGTGCTGCTCACTCCTGCCCGGGCTGTAGCAAGGCTCAGGGGGAGCAGGGACCTGCAGAACAGCAGCTCGTGGCAGGCGGCCGCTGCTGCTCTGCAGCGCTCTCCGGGGCAAGTTGTGCTGCTTCACACAACCAAAATCTGCCTGAAGGAGGAAAAAACCCACAACTTTGCATAAGTGCTATTGGGAACAAACCCAGAATGAGAAATCAACCAGCTCTGTTCCATCGCTGAATTTTATTTTTTTTTTTTTTAACATATAAATTTTCTGCAGAACCGTGTGTGATCTCCCACCTGCTAATCACAGATTTCTTACGTGGGTGGAAGGCAGATTTCAGTTTTATCAGCATTAATCTGGAGCAACTGTACTGATGATCTTACAGGGAAGGTTGATTTGGGTCTGTTTTCTTTCTTGCCGTGCATCTCAAATGTCATCCTAAATGGAAATTTCTTTGAATATTTATTATATTTTTTCAATACTTATAAGAGAATTCTGGGGGTTTTTAGTCCCCTATTCCACTCAGATTCTATTGTCTTCACTAGTAATAATCTGTCTGTAAATTAATTCCCTAAAAGGTGATTTTGTCTTTTTTCTTCTCCTTTTTTTTCTCAGGTTGTTAGACAGAGGTAAAGTTTTGGTCTAGAACAGCACTTGTAGCTAATCCAGTGGCTACCCACATTCAAACACCAGGATTGAGTGGGAGATGAGACTCCTCCATGGCCAGGGGAAGCTTGGATGTGGCTCAGGCTTCTAGATGCACCTATAATAAGGTTTATTTGTTACATTGGCGTGAGACACTGCCCCTGACAAGTGACACAGAAGTAGAACTTCACAGCACAGGCTCCCTCACCTGCTGTTAGCACCAGTCACTGCCAGCTGGGCACCTCCCAGTTACACTCAGAGGTCTGAGACATCCTCCTCCCACCCACCCTGCTTTTGTCCCACCTCTGTGTGTCTCTGAGGATGGGCAAAAGCAGCTACAGAGACCAGGAGTGACCGTGGTGTGGAAGTTGAGTGTCAGCTTTCCTTTCCCAGGCACTGGCAATTTGGCCAGAGATCACAGTGGATTAAAAGCAAAGAACTTTTCTCTCCTGTCCCCATCCTTAACAGGCAGCAAGAGACACACACGCTGCTTTTTCACCTCTGGTATTGCATAGTTCCTTGGAGTTTCTAGTAATTACTGATTTCCTCTGCCAGTAGTGGCAGATGGGAGGCTGTGGACCCAGTGATGGACTGTGGGAGTGTTTCATTGATACTGTGGGAGAACTCAGGTTTTCCCTAAGTTACGGAGTTACGGGCGTTTTTGTAAATTTTTTTCTATTTTTTTCTTTCAGATATGCACTAAAGAACAGCCAGTGGGAGGAAAAGACAGAACTGAAGGCATATGGCAATTCCCTGCAGTTTCAAGTGTACCTTAGACAATTTGTGTGGCTGTAGGAAGCCCCATGGGCCACAGGTTGCCTGATTTTAAAATGGGCATCATAACACTTAACAAGGCCAAAACACCATGAGCAGCTTGGGTGGAAAGCACTTTAAGGCTGTGCAATGGACAGCTGCAATTTTTGCCTCAGAAAGAGGCCATATGTTGTCCTCTCTGCTCTGCACTGTGCAGCTCTGGCCATGGAAAATAATTACAAGTGAATATCTTTTTTCCTGATTTTGCTTGACTCGGGATCAGCCCTTGTACCTTGAATGGCCTCATGAGGCGTTCCAGCTTGGCTCTACAAGCAAGGGATGCTCTGAAGGACTGGGACTTCTGAAGCATCAGCAACACAACAATAAAGCAAAAATAAATGTAGAATAAAATGCCAGTGGAAATCCCTCTCTTCTCACCCTCCTGCAGAGATGTTGTTGCTGCCACTGCCACTGGTGTGGGAGAAGTGAGGGCTGAGGGTGGTCAGCACCGGGGTCTGGTGTGGGTGGCCTAAAGCTGGAGGAGCAGAAGTGACCGGGGCTGGCTGGGCGAGGAGGGAGAGCAGACACTGCTCTGGGAGACTTGTCCAGCCTCCCATGAGGAGTGGAGGAGAAGAAAGTCTAAACTCCCACCCCACTAAGCTGGATATTTGTGCTGGATAAACAATATGGCTCCCTTATAGGCTCCAGTAAAACATAATGGAAAATCTATTTCTCTTATTAGCTGCATAAACACAAATTCAAATTTCTGGGCTAAATTGGGGCAGTACTACATTCCAGTATCCAGAGATAAACTCAGAATCACAAAACCCCCTAAATTAATCCTCTTGATTTCCAATTTTTAAAGTATAGCTAGGCCATATTTCCTTGGTTTTCTTTGTGTGAAAGCTAAATACTCCAAAGTTTCAAAAGGGAGGTGTGCAGGAAGATATTCTCCAGTCTCTGGGGCTGGGGCTGTGAGACCTCCCCAGAAGTTGTAAGGCTTGTGTTAAACCTGAGAGGTGGCAGGATCTCTCTTTGATGTGACATCCAGATGGAGGGGAAAGCGGTTGCCAGGGTGACACTGAAAATAGAGCTGGGCCTGCTCCCTTCCCTTTGCAGGAGCAGTTCTCTGGGATGGCTTCAGTGGGAGAAGAAAAGTGCATGCAGTGGGAATTCGTGTGCTGCTGGTGCACTCTTGTGCACTGGTGGCATCATGTGGGAGAGCCCAAACGTGTAGGAGAATGCTTTTTGGGTTTTTGACACGAAATGCAGAAGACTGAATTTTGGATTTGGATTTGGAAAGTAAATGAAAGAGAAGCTTTTGTCCTTCCTTCACCCAACACCCACTTGGATCCCATGCACCTGCATGGTCACTGAGCAACTGAAATATTTGGGTTCAAATGCAAAAATGCGTTTCAGACTCCAAATCTGCAGAAATATTTGGTTAATCACGTGTAATCATATGAATTTTAGTTACCTTAAAAAAAAAATCCCATAAAGATTTTCTTTGGAATTATTCTCTTGGGCAGCCGTATTACCAAGCCTTTTTACATTTTGAATTAATTTAAAATGAAGGCTTTCATCTTGGGTTGTTCGTGGTTTGTTTGTTTGTTTGGGTTCTTTCAATGAAAAACCTTGAGGTATATTTTCCTTTTTAAAGTTATTTCTCTGTTCCTTGGCTATTAACTCAGCATTTGTTGAAATTCCTTAGGAAAGGGGCTGCCCTGCCTCCGAGGTGATTTATACTGAGAAGAATGTTAAAGAATTACAGATGACTGTCGGTAACATACCTGTGTAACATTAAAATCAGGTTAATTGCTTACATTTCACTGGAAGTTATGGATGGCTGCAGAGCTCGGTGCTTCAGCAGATACTGGTACAGCAGGGGGTGGTTATTGATAGTTAAATTGCAGTAGAAGTTGTCTGTGCTCAGATGGGACCTCTTTGAGGGAGGACAGAACATTTCTCAAAGCTTCATATTTTCCCAGAGGGACTTTTCTAGCAGAACATGCCTGCTGTTCAAAGGAAATATTCCTCGTATGAGCAAATGAATGAAGAAGTCAGCTTTACAATAGACACCCTATAAAACTTTAAGGGGGCTGAAGTGAAGGAGTCCAGCTACATGTGTTTTTGGAAAGCTAATAAAAACCAGAAAATTATCTGCGGTGCTCTGTAAGGCAGCATGTGCACAGGAAGCTGTTGCAAAACCTGCAGAAGGAAAGAGGCTTTGAAAGAGGATAACTAGGGAGTGATGCAGCAAAAATCCAAGGTAGTGAATCTTTGCGGATTTAATTGACAAATTTAAATGCCAGCTTGTTTCACTGTCTCTCTGTCTCCCACTCATCTCTTCAAGTTTCAAGTGAGATTTCAAGTGGCGAGCAGGGAGTCTGCCCCCTCCCATGAGCAAACCAGGGGATGTGAGTACTATGCAGTGCATGGAAAGGACATTGCTGCCATCGACAGCTCTTTGTGCGAGTGCTGAAGCAGCACAGGGAGAGAGCTCGGCCACCCTCCTGCCCGTTCGGTGTCTGTCCTGGGTGTGGCAGGCAGAGGGTCGAGAAGAGAATCTTTTTTTTTTTTTTTTTTTTTTTTGGGTCCCCTTTCCATTTGTCCCACAAAATCAGCCATCTCCAGGCTTGTGGTGGGTGCTGAGGGAAAGAGGAGGAGCAGGATTTCGGCTGGAGCTGGGGGGTGCTGCTATGGTGCATCCCCGTAGCCCTCCTGTCTGCTCAGGCGTGCGTGTGTGTGCGTGGAGAAGGGTGGATTTCTTGGCCTGATCTGTCAGCATGGGTGATATTCCTATAATAAAGACTCACGCTAGTTACACAAGACATGTTGACTAGTTTATTGTACAGTAATTGCTGCTCTTGCAGGACATCCACCCACTCTGACTGTGAGCAGAGGCTCCAGGCTTTTCTCAAAACATCTGATTTTATAGGAAGTTCTAGAATCTGATTTTTACGGTATTTGCTAGTGCAGTCTAAAAGAGAGCATTGCAGATCTCCCTTTCCTGCCCCACATTCAGCCAGACTTTTTTAGGAACTGCAGAAAACAGTGAAGGAACCCATGAATACAAAATTGAACGTTGCAATCAGACAGAGGAGCCAGCTCTCCTAATGAGGCTTTATTTAACCAATGACAATGTGCTGAGAAAACTAGAGGAAATAGGTCAGCTAAAAAACCTGGTACTACAAATGCCGGTTGTAATTTCCCCCCACGAAAATGGATATCCTTCTGAAAGGGCTGGTTAAGGAATCATCCCCCGAAGTCCTGCAGCTAATTTGCAAGACACGGATGAAAAGGCTGGAGCGTAGGAACTCAAGACAGGTAATGTGACAGATCCAGAGTCACACAACAGAGTTTAATGAGGAAACACTTGGCCTGGCTCAGCAATTAGTGGGGTCGTTTCAGCACTCAAAAGCCAGTTAACCCCTCCTTAATGGCACAATTTCACAACTCCCTTAAAACAGGAATTAGCCCGGACTCCTGTCACGAGAAGTGATGCTTTCCAGTCCCAGCTGCGAGTTTTTTGCTTAATGCCATCTCCTTTTTCAAGCACATGTTGTGCCATGAACTGGAGCAGGGCACTGGACAGGTTTAAAAGGAAGAGTCCGTGTGAGTTTTGACTTTTTCCACTTCTCCAAACCACTTTGGTGCAAAGGTTTGCGCCAGCTGAAGCAAAAGGAGGGTGTGGGTGAAGGAAGATGTGCTGAGGGCTGATGGGACTGGTTCATTAATGGCAGCGTTGGTCTGTGTAGTCTGAAAGGATCTGTGAATTTGTGACCTCTGTGCTGGACGGGGCTCTGAGCAACCTGATCTGGTTGAAGCTGTCCCTGCTCATTGCAGGGGCTTGGACTAGATGACCTTTAAATGTCCTTCCAATCCAAACCATTCTATGATTCTGTGATTAAGGACAGTGATATACAGACACGGCTGTTCACCTTCCAAGACCTGATCCTGGCATCTTCATGCAGAGGTGTATTAAATCTCTCTCAGAGAAAAACCTGCTGACCAGGTTACTTCAGGCTCTATTAATGCCTCAAAATTCTTAGTGACTCTTGTATCTGGTCTCAGGCACAGCTGAGTTCAAAGCTTACACCCCTGGTTCTCTTGATACGAATGCATCAAATCGTGTTGTCAATGTACGTGTTCTTATACAGCGTGAGGATTGCATTAGAGGAAGATTTTGCTCTGAGTTCAGATGCTGCCTTCCAAGCACGGGGAGCATCTGCATCATCAAAAAGTATAGCCAAGGATGAGATAGCACAGGAATTATTTAATATTTGAGCCAATAAAAACTGCATCAGACCATCCCAAAGAAATATTTGTGCTGCTAAAAGGGAGAGAACAACCAATGGTTTGGTAAAAGGAAGATGTAAACCTCCCTGATTAAAGATAAAGGAAATCTCCTGGAGAAAAGAAAAATCTGAAAAAATCTTCAAAGAGGGATCTCTCCAAAGAGGGACCTCAACTGCATAGGGAAAGCCAAATTCCCAAGACTTAACACTTCCTGTAGTGCACAGAGGATGACAGCCTGACAGTCGCATAAGAGGTCTTCAGCTAGAAAGACCAGGGAAGAAAACCTCTGAAAGTGATCCCAGACACAAAATTCTCACATCAAATCCTGTGATGTCCAGTTCTGTGCCACTCACGACAAGAAGGATGTTGAGGTGCTGGAGCATGTCCAGAGAAGACAGCAGAGATGGGGAAGGGTCTGGAGCACAAGTCTGGTGAGGAGCAGCTGAGGGAGCTGGAGGTGTTTAGCCTGGAGAAAAGGAGGCTCAGGGGTGACCTTTTGGCTCTCTACAACTCCCTAACAGGAGGGTGCAGCCAGGTGGGGTCAGGCTCTTATCACAGGTAACAAATGAGGTGATGAGAGGAAATGGCCTCAAGTTACACCAGGAGAGGTGTAGATTGGATATTGGGAAAAATTTCTTCACTGGAAGGGTTGTCAAGCACTAGAAGAGGCTGCCCGGGTTGGTCGTAGAGTCACCATTCCTGGGGGTATCTAAAAGGGTTGGAGCTGTGGCTCTTAGGGACATGGATTAGTGGTGGACTTGGCAGTGCTGGGTTAGTGGTTGGACTCCGTGACCTTAAAGGCATTTTCCAACCTAACTGATGGGTATGATTTTGCGATTCCAAGTGGGAAGGAACTTGGGATGCACAGGTCCTAAAGAAGGCAGTGAGACTGCAAGGAGCAGCCTGTCTGGCTTGGTGCATAGCTGAGGACCTTGGTGGCCATGTCCTGGGACTGTGGGAGAGGCACAGGCCGAGACACAGAGACGCCTTTCCTGTAAGGTGCTACCCAAACAAGGAGCTGAGCAGCTGGAGAGCTGTGAAAAGACAGATTAACAAACAACCTGTTTTACAAGTGAACCTGGCCTAAGTCGCTCCACACAACGGATGGCCGAGCTCAAGGACCTTCTATTCATTTGTTTCATTTAATTCTCTTCAGAGCACCATGGACTCAAGAGTGCAGCAGCAGCAACAGATGCTTAGATACCATGGTGATGGGTGCTACACAAAACCTTGCATAGCTATGGAAACCACAGTTGCATTTATCCATCAGAAATGAGTATCTGGCAGCCCATGTCTATCCTTCATGTTCTGGAAGATCATGAAAAAAATCCTTGTACATGGCATTATATTTCACAGCTTTCTTTTTACTTGGCAACGCACACTTATCTCTATTTGATAATAATAATGGTACATGTATTTTTAGACTAACATTATGTGATATTAATTCTAAGCGTTATCCAACATAATGCAAGCTGAGAAAAAAAGCCTTTAGAGAGAAGAATTGAGGAAATAAAATAAGATTTAAGCTGGTAGCAAATATACAGAATTTACTTCAGAGTTTAAATAAACACTTTTTTTTTATTTAAAAAAGCAAAGAAAACAGCAGAAAGTACATTTCTGGATCATTCAGTCTTCAGTTTTCTTGTTCAAGGAGTCTTCCTAATTGTCTGATTTTGCTAAGCAGAGTGTAAGAACAGAACATGTACTGTATCTGTCACGTCTTTATAACCCAGAGGAATGAGAACAAGACTAAGAGGAGGCATTTCAGAGCCTCCCTCATGGGTCTGACAATGGCTGTATCATCAGGGACAAGTGTCATTCCTTCTCTTTTCTCCTTTCTCATTTCCAAAATTAAGGCAATAATACAAAGCTGCAGATATCTGCATTAAAAGAAAAAAAAAATTCAAATGGAGGAGATAGAGTTGCTTTTCACCGGCAGTAATTGGCTGCATTCAAAGCTATGGGTAAAAGTGAAATAAGCTGCGATAGCATCGTGGTACCTTGTGCTTTTACCTGCCCTATTTTCACCCAGCAGGGAGCTCATCCTGCATTCCCAGGCAGCCACCATGGCTGAGCTGGCAGCTGCATATTGCTGACTTGGTCATTCATGCTGGGTAAATGTGCTCCAAAAACACTCAAATCTTCAGGCCAGGCAAGAGTTCGACAGACCCTGAGTAAAATCCTGGCCCTGAGTGAAGTCTGTGGCAAACTTTCTGTAGGTAAAGGGATGCTCCTCACTGCCCTGGTTAGCATGGAGTCATTAGGAGACACGTCCTCTCCTCTTACCCCTGCACTATCAGCTCTCAAGCTGTCCTGGGAAGCAAAGGCATGGAAGACCTTGGACACTGCAGAGAAACTTGCAGAGGTGTCGGCTCTTTGTATGGGTGCTCCAGACACACAGGGAGAAGGCAATCTATGTGTAATGCCTTTGTTAGCTAATTATCTGGAAATTATCTGGAAATGAACTGTGATCTTAAGTTCAGTAAAGATACTCATCTGGAAAAAAAAAATCTGGAACAGATAATAAGAATTGCAAAGGTTCGTAAAGACATGAGTGATAGAGAAATTAAAGTAAATTACACTTCATTTTCTTCCAAGGAGCTCAAAGTCACAGGGCCTTCTTGCTAAATCATGCTAACCTTCATTTACACCATGTTCCTTTGGTGCCTCCTACAGTTGGTTTTTTTCAAACCCAGATCTTCTCGCCCCCTCCCCAAAGGTTGCTGATCTCTAGCTTTATTTAAGAGGCAGTTTCAACACTCCTGTCTGCAAATTGTTGCCATCCCTCTTCTCCCTTCAAATGGCAATGTGTCTTCAGTTAACCAGGTACCCCCTGATGGACTGGGCTGGGCAATTAGCAAACCACTGACGTGGCAAGGAATAAAACTTCTCTTTTCCTCATCTCATCTACTTCTGATGAATCAGCGAATATCAGCATGAAGCTGTTCAGTGTTTAAACTTCATTCCCTATCAATGTGAAAATGGACAGCAGCTCCTGCTACAGACATACAAGAGGGATTTATAGGTACAGCTCGTTACTGGCCCCTGACTGAGACCAAATACAGCAATGAGGGGTTTCAGGCCACTAGATCTCAACCTCCAGTTTCATGGGGTGCTGTGAACAATGTGAATGGCAGAAAAGGAGAAAAAATTTGAATTAATTGTGTTTTCCAGATAAAAGTGATCATAGGGCAGATCAGTTCCTGAGGGTAAGGAGTCACATATTCCTTTTGATAAACCCCATCTGAGGTTACTGTTTCCAAATGCAGGCCCTAACAATGATTTAAGTCAGATGTAGGAAAAAAAATAAAATAAAATTGTACAGCTACCTATCCATCTCTGTTGGGGAAAATCCTCAGTTAAAGTCTCAAGCAGCGGAGATCATGTGTCTTTCACAGCTTGAAATCCTGGCAAAAAGGAGCTTGAGGAATTTCAGCTATTCCACATGACACTGGGCTTGCCTTGCTACTTCCTTCTGAGCAATCTGCCCCTCCAAAGGAAAATCTGGAGCAGCGTGGCAGTGCTGCAGAGGTGACTTTTTGCACCGGAGAGCTGCTCCCTGTTTGGGGTGCAATGCCAGCTTTCCCAGCCATTGCTGCCGTTGAGCAGGACAACGTGCAGCCTGCAGTAGGGAGAGCATTGCCTCAAATTATTGTTTTCCCTGGGAGAACACCATGACCAGGATACATGCTACTCTTTCCTGCTCTCCCCAGATATATCTGCCTCCACAAAAAGTGGCAATTCTGGTTCAAATCCAAGAGGTTTGGCCTGCAACGTAAACAGAGAATATCTCACAGCTTGAAGCACTTCACTTGGCTGCTCCCCCCAGCCCCCTCCCAGCCTCACCAGAGACTTGACCGGCACTGAGTGCAGCCAGACGTGAGGGAGGTCCCTGGTGTGGTGCCAGTGGCCATTTTCTCCTGAAAAATTCAGAAATTCACCTGCCTTTTGCTGGTACAAAGTAGCAGGAGAGGAAGGAATTGGCAGGGAGAGGGAAGGAAGAGCAAACCAGACATGGGGCTGATGACCAGGTGACAGGGGGGAGTCAGGGCAAAGAGGCAGGGAAGAATCTGTCACAGACTATGGAGGAACCACACACAGCATTATCCTCTGCCTCTGTGACAGGCATCTCCCCCAGCAGGGCTGCAGGCAACCCTCTCTGGAGTTATTTCCCCCAGCAAATATTACTTCAAGCAATTTAAACCAGAGCTGTTTCCATCCACGTTCCCCTTCTGCCAGAAACATCCCCTCAGGAAGCTACCGACTGCCTGGACCCTCTGCCTGGTAGAGTTCAGAGCTTGCTGTGGGCCAGAGCCAACTTTTTGTGAAGGCTCATGTCTGTCTGGGCACTGTGCTGCCAGGTGCTGTCTCAAAGCCACTGAACCCAGACAATTCCACACTTGTTCCTCACTCCTCGACATTTCCTCCGCAGGGCCGGCGGAGCAGAGGCCAAAGGGATCGGCCGTGGAAGCCCCCTGTGGAGCCTGTTCCAGAGCAGGGTCACACAAACACTCCTGCTCCTCTTGGTCCTGTCACTGGCAAACTGGTCCCAGAGACAAAGAAATAGCTCAAGTATTTGGCAAACTTGGGCCGAATCTGAAAAAGATGCTATTTCTAGACATCTGAGAGAGATGTGCGGACCTCAGGCGTAGCTGATCCCTTGGAGCTGTCCTCTTTGGGGATATTGGCAGCCCTGTGAGGGAGAATACCTTGGGACAACCTGCACCTGCTGGCTGCCACCTGGCAAACAGGGCCATTTCTGCTGCCATGGGACAAGTTGACCTCAGAAGAGCCTCCCCTTTCCCATCAGTCGCTGAGCGCCCACGCTGTCCACCCTTTTATCAGTTTACAGAATTGAGAAGTATTTTGGTTTTTTTTTTATTTTGCTGAAGGCTTTCTTCCTCTTTATGGAAAGATTTTCTATTGCCAGTCCCACCTTCAGGGAATGGATACATATATTTCGCCAAGGCACAAACTGGAGCACCAAGAGTGGTTGGGGTTTTATGGAGCTCTTTACCCAGCACCAAACAATTTGTCTTACATGTGTCTGTTGCCAGGCCTAAGCAGCATAAAAATGAGCTCTTGAGAAAGAATGAGACACTTGACCCTGCTGGAGAACTGGTTCAAGGATCCTGATGCTGGAAAAGCTGCATCCTCTGTCCCTTCCCTCTCCCCTTCCCCCCTCCAAAGACCCAGAAGCATTTTTCAGCCTTCTGTTTTTCAAATGGAAGACAGATGTCCAAAAACATGTGTTCAGGTGTAACGTGACTGAAGATTCATATGGAGAAGCTTTCACTGGACATTTAAGGACTTTTGGTGTCTCCCCACAGCCAGAGCAGGCTCCTCTGGAAGGCCAAGGGAAACATGACCCATCCTGGGTGCTCTGGGGTTCAGGGCTCACCCAGCATTAATGATGCTTTTCCCAGATTACCAAGGACATGCAGGGCTGGATGTGGAGCTATTCACTGATTCTCATCAGCACAGGGCAGAAAGCATTTTTATGTCTTTTTTCCCCACTAGTTCCTCTTTTACACCTAAGCCAAATGAATTCCTGTGTGATCCAATACTCTGAACTGATTTTGAAACCACCATTCTTACTGCTTTTAATGATGTTCCTTCAGTCACAGGAGGTTCTTTGCGTTTCCAGAAATGTCATCTGCCTTCATAGTGCTACATTCACCTGTTGTTACGTAGAATACTGGATTAACGAGTTTTGTTCCTTTTATTTGGCAATAGGAACAAAAAGCTCATAATTAGGACTAGATTTGACCAGTAACTAGGCCTCACTTTGCTCTGTGTTTCAGAGCCTCTGTGTTGCCCTTTTCCAAGAGTGGTATCAACCTGTAGGAGCAATCCTTAGGAAAATTGCTTAATTCATCAAGACACACAGTTACATACCGATCTCTTCTGCAGATTCAGCTCAAGTTGAGCTATTTCTTTGTTTTTGGGACCAGTTTGCTAGTGACAGGATCAAGAGGTGCATGCAGTCCTGCTGAGATCAGCGGTGTTCCTCGTGTCCATGAAATGAAGAGCTGACTTCAGTCCTTCACTGAACCACCACCAGGGCAGAACTGCCATGATCGTCCTATCCATCAGAGTGAACATTGCCTGATCATCTCAATGATCATCCAAAACAGGCTTTCAGTCTGCTGAAAGAAAGAGGAAAATTCAGCAGTAAAGATATTCCCTCTTTTAGAAAGGTCAAACGCACAAAAAAGACATTTTTGAAGGAATGTTGGATGACCCCCAGAGCCTCTGACAGGCAATTTTCCTGTCCCTGCACTGTTTGGAGTTTTAATTGCCTCTTTGGGGAGGTGCTAGAAGCTGCCTGAGAGGGCAGTCACAATCCAGCAATTTGGCACACGTGACTCCTTCGAATATGGGAGCAATTAGCAAGAAGTGATACGGTGAATGGTAGCGTAAGCACTGGATTCTGGACAGCATTCAGACAAGAAATCTAAACCAGAGCAGAGTGGGGCAGACAGAAATCCAAACAAGCTTTCACAGAAATAAAATGAATCGGCTACACTCGGATAATGAGAGCCCAGCACTAGGAGATTGAATTCAAAGTCACCATCGCATTCCTAAAACTCACTGACTGAACAGGTTGCAGCAGAGAGTGCAAGTTCACCAAAGCAGTTTGTGAGAACAGAAAATATCCAAAATGTTTAGTAGAAATAGCTTTAAAGACTCCTGGGAGAATTAAGTGAACCCAAATTGGACAATGAGCACACCGGTTCATAGAGGAGAGAGCAAACAAATCTGTATTCTAGGCATCAGTAAAGATTTGGATGTACCCATAGGAGCTGATTTCCTAGATAATTTTTGTCATGTTGTTGTGCATGCAGCATTCTTTCTAGTAACCTGCAGGATGCAACGAAGCATTAACAGTAGGTTTAAGCCAGTGAGCAGTTTCTGAGGAACAGAAAATCCCCAAGTCATTAAACCCTTCCCATTTCAAACAACTGCAAGCAGCATTTGTCCTAAATCATGTCTCCCCAGTCCAGCTATGCTAGCCTTAATAACTGGAAATGAATCATTTGCAGCTGGGATGATGCTGTCTCCTGGGATCATCACACTTCAAACAGGTTTTGCTCTGTCAGTGAGGTCCCCACCCTCCCCAACACCTGAACGTGGTGTCCAGCCAGGTCCACTCTGTCTGGGAGCAGTGGTTGTGCCCCAGTGAGGACTGGGCTGCTCCACTGCTGAGACAGAAGAGTGAGCAACAGCTGAGAAAGGAAAGAAAGAGGGATGGCAATTGGGCAGGAACAAAAAAGGGAGGAGGGCTGATATAAAAAGAAGAAGGTAAACACGGTAGCTGGAAAAGCAAGAAATGTACAAGTAGCCAGTGAATGAAATAGCAAGAAATAATTAATTAGTGAGCAAAACCAGAGGGCAATGAAATTAAATGGTTAATTATGCAATGGAGCAAACAGCAAATTAATTAAATGTGTGTGGATCTACCAGGTGCTCTGATTATTTAAGGCAAAACATGGTTAGTGAAACTATTCATTCTCTGGTATTTCAGTTATTCATGGTATCTCTGGCCATGGGGATTAGAGCCTGTTTAAATGCAAGGTCCAGCCACAGACAGCTAAAAATCATTTCTCTTGAGAGTGCAAGTCAGATGAACAGGACAGTGATGGGGCACAGTAGGGACACAGCTGTTCTGAATAAAATGCCTTAAAAGAAGATGCTATAACAAGAAAATATATAATGTGTTGTTTTATTTTTATTTTCTTTTAAAAATTTTTTTGACTAACCAGTTTGAATTGTTACAGCTGAGAATAGAAGTTGGAAATGTTTGGCTCTTGCTGCCCTGACAATGGAAGCTTTACTGTGTCCAGAGCAAGGTAATTCAAATAGATAGAATTGCTTATTCTTTGGTTAACTTTAAACTGCTGGAGGAAGCCAGGATTTTTGAAAATGAATGATCAATAAACGATTACAATAATGTCTAACGGTTGGAAGAAAAAAAATCATCTCCTGCTTACCTGTTGATTAAAGTCTTGATAAACCCACTGTACTCTCTGAAATGATTCTGGGTTACTCTGTAACTCCACTTCTCAAGTATGTCAACATCCTCCTACAGTCTGATCTGCCAGTATTACCTGCTTCCCCTCCCTACTCCCCCCAGAGTGGGTTTCCCATTTATTTTTGGAATTTTTGTTCTGTAAACATTTTCTGATTTCCTCTATGTTAAGTAGATTTTGATCTCAGGTGTGATTACATTAAATTGAAGTCATTCCTTTTCTCTTATTAAGTGTTCCTAATAAGCACAATCGGTCCATGTGATCATTCTTGGGAATATTTATATGTGGTATGAAAAATTTGCTTGCATGAATAGCCAGAACACACACTCCGAATACTTTGAGGACTCAGCCAGGAGTTCCTCACAGCATTTAAAAGTGGTTTTCTGAGCTGGGAGGTCATGGGTAGCAGTTGTCTGTATTTGGAAAGTAATAGAAAAAGTAGCAATGCCTGTATCATTCATTTATTCTCATCACCTGCACATAAATGTTTCCCTCACCTAATACTTTACAGCTCTACAGGACACATTTACTGTCTCAAATGTGTAGAGCTATAGCAGAATAAGGACTTAAATAAACCACAGGTGTGAAAAATTCCAACTGGCAACTTCAAACTAAACACCACGAAGCATAAAAAGACACTTGTCAGAGGTGGAAGGAGCAGTTTGATTAAATCATTGCTTCAGCCCAGACATGTTGGGCCTAATTCTCCCCTCCCACCAGCTGAGTCACAGGGAGCGTGGGCAGTGGCACTGCTGTAAGACTGGAGTGGTGGCACTTGGACTCTGGAGCTCTCATTATGCCTGTCTGACACCACGGAGCTGAAATGTGCAGCTGAACAGATTTATGGTGCTGAGCTCGTCGGAGGTGAAGGACTGCGCCTACTCATGGTCCGGGATCACTAAACTGAGGCGGGGAGGATTTTGGTAGCCAACTTTGCCCCAGTGTTGAAAGCAACAAAACCTGCCTGAGCTGCTGGTGAGGCAGGCAAGAGATGGATCTCCCTTTAACTGTGTTTTTCTTGCTGCCAGTTGCCAGGGAGGAGCCAGCGTGGCATCTTTGTGAAGTACTGCAGTTGAAAGCTCCGCTGCCATCAAATTTTGTGGCCACATCCTCTGCTCCCTGTCACTTTGGCGTGTGACAGGGAGCAGAATTCCCCACCTGGAATCCCCTCCTGGCAAGAGTTTCTCATCGTTTGCAGCAGGGCAGGACCAGGCACTGGCAGAGCAAGCACCTCCTGCCTGCATCTCCCTCTCCTGACTTGGCTCTTAGGGAAGAGAAGGTATGGCAGCCGCATCAGGCATGCCATGCACAGTGCCTCCAGTGAGCAGGCTGGAGAGCTGAATCCTCCTTAGAAATACCTTTTAAAGACCATGGCAAAGAGGGCTGACCAGAGCACCGGCCCTTTCCAGCCTCAGCACAGCAGTGGCCAGCTGGAGAATACGGGTGCTGTATTGCTGCTACAAGAGCAGGGAATGTAGAAAAAGAAGGATTTTTTTTTTTTGAAAGTGTGAAATGCACCAGTGCATAAGTGTTAACTTATTTGAAAAACATCAGCATGAATAGTTAGCATTATATTGCTTTGAGTATTACTGAGAAAAGTGTTTGCCATTTTTCTGTGTTAGTGAAAGCCACACGATCCACTTTATTCTTACGTTCATATTATTGCAGTTACAAGAGACAATTTGCAAATGCCTGGCTGCTTCATAAAAGCCAAAGTACTTGGATTCACAGCAGGTACTAATTTTGTGTGCATCTGCTGAGCTGTGCATGGCATCAACCTGTTTTTAATTACACCTGCATGTCAGGCTCAAAATGCATCTGTGAACAGCAAAGATGAAAGGTAGGCAGAACAGGATGTCATGTATTTCCCATCACCTTTCACTGGCTGACTGCCCACAGAAGTAAGAGGAAATTCCCTTCTTTCATAGTGAAAATGTAAAGATTTACTAAGCTTTGCACTGCCAACAGCAAGGTGTAATCACTCCTTTAAGGAAGCATGCATGTGTTAACAGGGGTGAGCAGGGGAGTTCCAAATAGCTTTCCACACCTTCCCTATCACTGATCTGTAAAGGGCAATAAGTAGCTCTTGCTTTGTTATATTTTATTTGCATTGAAATGTGTAAGTAGGTTGACTTAATATCCCAACTTCATTGTGAAATAAAATATGTGAAAGCAGGAGTGACCAGGGCTTTTCAATGGCTGGAATAACAAAGATAAAAGTTAAACAACACTTCTCTCTTCTATTATTTCACCCAAGTATAGGAAAAAAAAAAGTTGTTTATACACATTTTTACAAATAAAATAATTCAGAGTACAGCTAGGGATGGCCATGACTCTTGAAACACTGGACAAGGTTATTCAAAAACTGCTGGACAGTCAGAAGAAATGTTTTTCATGAAGCAATTCCCTCTGAATGAAAAATACTACGCCATTTTCACTTGAAGCCTTCAAGCCATTCCTTTAATTTATTCCTGTCATTTGGAATTGTTTCTTTTTCTAATTGCATTAAAAATTGTGCACCGTAAAGGCTGTGGTGTGTGCCAAGAATGTGTATGTGTAGTCAGTGCATAAAACACAGGAACAGGGAAAGAACAATTGCATTTTTCATGCTGGAATCCAGTTGGACTTTGAAAGCTACCTCAAATACTTTACTTCAAAAACCAGCAATGAAAATCAATAATGGTAACACAAGTTTAAAAGATAAAGAAGTTATTCACAAGCCCCTTTTCAGCACAAGTGCAAGTTGCTGAAACTTTTTGATCCTATTTCTTATTCCTACAGTATTTCTTGGCAGTTTGGGATCTCTCAGTAGAACCTACATGAATTAACCAGTGATAAAAAGCACCCATGAGATCAGCCCATCTGGCAGGCTGAGGATGGGTTTTGTGTGCAGGTAACCTCGAGCCCCTGGCTTTGGTAACCAGGTCTGGGCTCTGCACAGTCCAGGTTGATGCAGGAGGGCATCCCTGCCTTGTGCCCAGGGTGGTCACTCCTCTGGCAGCCCCAGGGGCTGGGGGGAACTCTCTGGTGTTTGCCAGAGTTAGGGGAGGAGAAGGGATCAGGGCCAATGCATCTCACCGCTTAATTTTTTTGTCCAAGTTTTATGATTTAGTCAGAGGCCTTGGAGACTGTAGACCTGAATTCCTGCTTTTCTCAGTCAGGCACTGATCCAGTAGAAGCTGTGGTTGTAACTGCCCTGGCATCATCTTTGCTCTCCTGGAGTGTGATACGGAAAAAACAAAAACAAAACAAAACAACCCTTTTTCAGTAGAGGGAAGGGCCTTTCAGTATATTTCTAACTTGAAGTGAGAGAAAGCAAAATAAACCAGAAATGAGGTTGAGATCCAAAGACTCCTGAAGGCCTCTGCCCCCAAGGTTGCCCTCCTCTGTAGCCCCATGATCCAAATATTCCCCGGATTTTTTGCATGCCTTTTCAATTTATGCCACCAGCTGTAATTTCAGTTTCACGGTAACCAGGCAAAATCTCACCATTTTCAGCTGTGCCCTGCCAGGTTCTACTCTTTATAAACCCTAAAGTTTACAGAGGTGGTACCTTTACCTCCCTCCATTGTTGCTGTGCAGATGCATTTGTTTCTGAAGGGTAGAAGCTCATTGCTGGTTTTAAAGTTGCATCCTATTAACTTATTTCATCTGTCAGTGGATGTAAGCCTTACATAACATAACACTTTTTTTTTTTTCCCTTTAGTGAAACCACAGTTTTAATACAACACTTTCTTTGTTACCTGAATACACTTTTTGTGCACTTTTGTTCAGGCTGCAGGAATCCAGACAAACAAGTGTTAATTCCCCATGATGTTTTCCAGCTGACAGGCCTAATTGATTTGATTTCCACTGTTTTCACAAGTGACCCCCCTCAACCCGTCATCACCACTTCTTTTGATACCTGAGCTTTACTTTCTACTCTCACATTCCACTTCAACAACTAATAAAGAGCTTATTAGGAAGGAAGAAACTCATTATTTGTTTTCTAAACTCTGCTCCATGCGCAGCAGATTCAGCGGGTTATAGCCCTGTATTATTAATCAATACAGAACATTTGCTTCTATTAGGTTACCAGCATCTTTTATCATCAGGCTGAGGGTAGGAACCTGTTTCTTTGTGTTCTGCTACCCACGCTCCAGCTAGACTAGACAGAGATAAAAGACAGCTGAGTAATATTTTCCTGAGATCCCTGATGATGCACACAGATGGCCTGTAACAAATGAAATATGCAAGGTGACGGCTGGAGTTCTCCTCACTCCAAGTTCAACTTTTACGGCTTAGAGAGTATTTCAGTCCTTACACCACAGCTTCATGGTAGAGAGAGATTTATTTTCTTATCTGTAACAGGGTTTGTGAGTCTTTGCCTACCATGGCCATTAATGGTTGCAGTAGGAAGTAGCCAAGTACTTCACTGTATTTCTTGCCTTATTAAAAAACAGCTGGGGAAAAAATGTATTGAAAAGAGCAATGCAGATATGTGGAGCTTGAGAAATATAAAGGGAAGAACTGGAGAAGTTTGTTATCTGCATGGAGTGAAATACAAGGCTGAAGAATCCCATTAAGGGATGTAGCATATGTAAAAGCAAACAAACAAACAATATCAAACACATATTAAGTCAAGTGAAAGATTACATGTTGGTAGCACAGGAAAAAAAAATCGCTTTGCAATAAAGTAAACACAGATCTGTTTACAGTGCCTGAAAGAAACTTTTTTTTTTTTTTTCTGGCCTATTACTATGTCTTCTCTGTGACTGCCTTATCAGATCACAGTCCAGCTGGTGGCTGTGTCCATCAAATTCACATTTGCTAATGTATTAAATAATCTGACCATAATGCCTGACTGTGGATCATAGTCTGGTGAGCAGGAATTCATCCAATGTGAACTGAACAGAGTTTTAAACACGTAGCTCCTAACCTTCCTAACCCCTGGAGTCTCAGCTTAGTGGAAGATCATCTTAAAACAATCCAAATATCTTCTGCAAGAGTTTAGAGTCAAAAAGTGATCTAGCTCTGTTGAACTGCAGAACAGCACTGATAAAGCAGGGATTCCTTGACTGCTTAAGCAGCCTGGACTCCAGAAACCTGGGAGCAGCTCACCACCTTCCCAGTGTTCATGTCCTCAGGGGCACAAGCACAAAGATATGGAAAAAAAGAAAAAAACCAAATCCAAACTGAGCTGCTGCCTGGGAACTGTGCCCCTCGCAGGAAACGTTTTTTTATGTGTTGCTCCCCTGGGGAAGGAGTGGCTACAGACAGGGGTGGCTACATGGCTGGGCAGAAAAGTGCTCTGCTATGGACACATCCCACTCCCGAGGAACGCAGAGCACCTTCTCATGATCCAGAGACAGAAGAGGACAGTGGACAGCTCCAGCCAAAAGAGGAGGCAGGTAGCCAGGGAATTTGGGACTGGGGACCCCCACAGCCCTGAGCCAGAATGGGACCCAGCCCCACTTGTTGTGGTGCCAGTAAGAACAAAGAACTGCTGCCCCATTGGGAGCTGTGGGATGAAGGGGTGGTGAGAAGATGGAACTGAGAGAGGATTCTGCAGGAATCAAGTAGGGCTATAAATTATGACACACAGATGCTGAACAGAGCAGATTTGGTGGCTCTGAGTGACTGCTGAACGGCACATGACCCTCACACCATGCATGTCATGCCTTCAGAATCTGATGACAAGGAGTCCCACTTAAAGATTCCAGATCTGTCTTTTCTGGGCTGCACTGAAGTATTTACATAGGTGTGTATCAATTTTGCAGCTTCAACCAATTACAGTGACAGTTTTTTAAATAAATCAATACATTATGTATGCATATAAAATAGACTGTATTTCTATATATAAACCTAAGCCATTTCCTGTCTATATGGAAAGTATGGGTATTGTCTGCTGCATGAAAAAAGCAAAAAAAAAAGGATATGCTCCACTTTTTCCATTTATCGTCCAGAACATACCCTCATATCAAACGGTTTCTGATTGAAAACAGCCTCTTAATGCATTACAAGTAAAAATAACCCATTATTGTGTAATATATGATATACCCTTTCCTCTTTTAGGCAAAGCAATGCCTGCAAATATGTCTAGACAGAGTGATGGAAAAGCACAAATTGGCCTCTAACTGTTGCCACCCACTTATCAGACAAACCTGGAAAAAAATTTAAGATATTACAGTCTCACTCATTGCACGACACCCATAAGGCAGAAAGTCTCTCTGAGGCCTTCATGGCTTACTGCAAAGCAGAAGTGTCAGAAACTTTGTGAACAGGAGCATGACTAACTTGCCTTCATGGCCTGATGAGAATTGCCCAGTGACTGAAGTAGGCCAGGGTGTCCTGTGAGCAGCGGAATATCCCTTGTACGGACGGTGGGTCTTCTTCCCATGCTGCAGATGAATCAGTCACCTGCCGGTGCTGCAGACATGATCAGAGTTCAGAATCTATTTGCCACATTTTGGAGGAAAGCTTTTAAGTCCTGATTTAATCCTTCTGCCCTGCACCTGATCATTTTTTAAAACGAGGTTTTTAACTCTCTTGAGTTTATGTCTGGTAATAAAGTTGTCTTGGACAAGGTTCTCTTTGTAACAAGATCATTTTCCTCCTCTGGCACACCTCCCTGCTACCTTGTCATGGCAGGAAATCAACATCGTTTGTACTTGCACTGAGGAGTCTCAGGCTGCAATGTACCTCGTGGATAACAGCCTTTGGGTTTAGCTGTTCTTCTGTTCTCCTCATCTTTAGACAAGAATGACAGGATGAAAATGCTAATGGAAAAAAAAGAACTGCAGAAGGGCAAGAGAAATCAGTTGTTCAAGAGTTTTCATCTGATGCCACTTGTTTCCCACTTGCAAAATACTTTGTGTTTGTTATTCAGAAAGTGTTAGTCTTCCCTGTGGTGGAAAGAGGAATGGTGAATCAAAAAAGTGGGTGATTTTTGTATAAAGGGTGTGCTGGATGATGTTTATACAGGTTGCAAGCCCTTGCATGTTTTCATCTGTGTACATACAGAGTGTTGGTGTGCATGAAAACCGATTGACTCTTGTACCAGAGTAGTTACAGAAGCCTTGTCACATTTTCATGTTTGAAAGCACTGTGGTGGTGAAAGCCAGGCATGAGTTGGGATGTACAAAGCCCTGTGTAGGAGTGGCGTACTGGAATAACACACTGCCACTGGCTTTAGGCCCTTTGCTTTAGGGTTTTGGCTTCTTCATCTCCACAGTTGTACAGTTCCAGAAGGTAAGGGGATAATGTGGATGTCTCAAACACCAGGGGAGAAGAAGGCTTGGCAGGTGGTTTGTCTGGGTGGAAGAAGAACCAAATAACTTTGCAGTCACCTGTAAGCTCTGAGTCAGCGCTGAAGGAAAGTCTCTCCTATACACACACGTGCACACTCTCCCCACACCATAAATACACACACATACACACAGCTGAGATGTGACCTAAATAGCACCTTTTTCTCCTTTTGTTTTGGAAAGCCGGTATAAGGTTTCTCCTAAAGGCATGAACAAGGAAAATGGCACACACAGAGCTACCGTCTTCACGCAGAAAAGCAAAATGCTGATGGACTTTGCAAACATCACAACAGTTTTGACACAGATGCCCCTGCGAATTGAGCCAAGCTGTTCACTATGCACCAGGAATGGTCTTGTGCTTGAGCTTCAAATTTACCTCCTTGTGTAAGTGAGGTTGTAGCTGCAGCTTTGCTGCAGGGACAGGCAGAAACTCAACCCAGGCAGTAATCTGAAAGACGAACATCAGGAGGAGGCACTTTCCAGTTGAACTTTGAAGTTACAGCCTTTCTACCAATGTGCTTTGGATTTGCTCCGCTATTTTTAAACCGTAAGACATGTCCAAGCCTCTGCCCAGCCCTCCCCTTATGTTTGGTGCACTTATCGGGGTTGGCATCCTGTCTGAGGCAGGAGATCAGTCAGGAAGTTAACCAGGAGTCCAGATGCTGCTCTTGGAAAGGCTCATGCCAGAGCCAGGCTTCCACGCGTTTCAGCTGCCAAATTCCCTCCACACAAATGTCCGCAGTTCCTGGCTCTCGCGCTGGGGTGGTTAGAGGAAAAGCCTGAAGAAGAATGTTTTCTACTCTACAATTAACGGGGAGGAGCAGTGCCAGGGGAGCAATATTGCTGACATAGGTTGGCATGCCTTGCATTACAAGTTACTGTTTTCCAGCCAGAGAAAGTTCTTGTTTGTCCATGAAGATTTGCACACGTGATGGGACAGGCAGCACACTCCAAGCTCTGCCCTGAGGAAGGGAATTAGGCTGGGCTGCTTTCCCCTTACAGGTTGCACTGAGATATAAATGCCTACACACATTTAAATGTCAGATAAATATTGCAGTCCCTGTCTCCCCACACCATCCTAGGAAAGACAATTATTTTTCAACAGCTGCTTACACTGTAGACCATGGCTTCTATGAAGCTGTGACTTTTTTCCTTCAGGCTCCTGAAATCCCAATGCCTTGGAAAGCTGGGACTGTACTTCAGGCTCTGAATAACAGAAAAATTCACGTGCTAGGAATGGTTTTTTTTTTCCTAAATAGGGCTTTGGTTAAGCAAATCTGTCTGTGATGCTCTCGCTGACATCTCTGCCGTGGGGAACACACCTGCCTTTTGCTGAAGGTCTGGCTCTGCAGGTACTGAAAGGGCTTTTCTTCAGTCACCCTGCTTGAAGGCTGGGGCTGCTTTTGGTGAGCACACACTTACACTACCTGCTCATAAAAAACAACAGTGAAAAGCCAAACCTGCAAACAGGTGTACATGGTGATTTCAAGTCATGATTAATCATCATGCTTCAACTAATTTGTCCCCTAATTATATACCCCTGACATGAAGGTTTCTGAGACTGCAGGATCTATGAACACCATCGGAATACGGCATCATTTCCTTGGACCAAACCTAAGGGTCAGCAGAGAGCACACATGTACCTGTCCCTCCTGGGACAAGAAAGCGTGAGATTTCAAACCACAGTCACATTAGCACTTTCCAGGACATTATTGCTTTTAACATGCTGAATCCTGGAGGTTTTTTTCCCTTCCAATTTTATATTACTCATTGAAATCTCTATTGCAACTGTGGACCATGATTCCCATCAAAGGTGATGTGGGTAGTGAACCCTTATGGATTCAGTTGATGCCTGAGGCTTGATTTTGTTTCACAGGTCTCTCTCACATACCTCTGGGGTGTCTACTTTGTTAGTTTTGAGCTAGGCTAGGGCTGAGTTTCAAATTACAGCTTAAGGATATCCAAACAAGTAGGGAAAAAAAAAACAACAAAGATTAATCAACCTAACACAGATTCTTTTACCAGGAAGTGATAACAGCAAACGTGACAATTGTAATCACAAAAGGAATTGCTTCCAAAAGTTTTGAGCAGCTAAAAATATAGCAGAGAGGAGAAGGAGGAAGGATTTAGGACAAAAGCTGGAATTCAACCTTAAGTATAACAATGAGTATCTACATTTACTGTCATAAAGATTTTCTCATCAAAAGCATGTGCTAAAAGTCCCCGTGCACACAGCAAACGCTGCACTATTTTAACTGTTCTATTTTGGGCCCACTTCATAAGGACCCATTGGTAAGACACGGTGGCAGGACTCACTTTTTGCTCATATCTCTATATGAAGGGACAGCACTCCTCACAAATGACAATAAAGGCCAGGGTATTTAATCCAAGATTTTATCTTTTGTTTAGTGGCATTTTGGCTTCAGTTTCACTATGCTGTTGACAAAGACATTTGAGCATTTTTATTGATTCAGAAATCTGGGCATTAAGACTCATCTTTATAGTTCACTTAAAAGTAAATGTTTCAAAATGTAAAACTCCTCATGCAGCTTTTAAACTTTACTGGCTGAAGACTGAGTGCTGTAAAATGATTTTTTTTCAGTAATGGAAGTTCTACTTTACAGAAAATGGTAACCATTAACTCTGCTTGCTGAGACCAAATGAACAAAATCAGACCTGCTCTATGAAAAAGAAGGATTTGGTCACCATAATAGAAGCACAAATTTTTCATATCCTCTGTTTTCTCAAGACCTACTTGATCCTAACTCCTGGGTTTTACTACACAGTCATGTGTTAACAGAGGAATAATTTTGCTCATTTTAAATGAAGCTGTAATGACAAGTGATACAGGCAGAAACAGGAATGAATGAAGGACAACTTAGAAAACAGTTTTTTCCTCTTCTTCCCTGTAATGCTTGTGTCCTACCTGGAAGGAACTCAGGAGGTTATCCATGGTAGCATCAGCTACATCCTTGTCCTTCCTGGCTGCTGTTTTTGTACTCTTAAAGGCATCCAGTCTGGAGACCCAGAATTTCTCCAGTCAATCCATTACACGGCTTCATAATCTTACTATCACAAAGGTTGGGGTTGTTTTTCCTTGGTGTCTAATAAGAATCTTCCCTATTCTAGCTGAAGCCTCTCTCTGCCTCTCTAGCTCACCACAGGATCTGTGTTCTGCTATTTGTAGTAACTCGTCAGATATCTAAAAACATCCTCAGCATTCACGCCTATCTCTTTTTCTTTGCAGTAAGCAAATACAGTTTGTTCAGTCCTTCCCCCACAGGTAATTTTTGTTGTACCTATGGAGGTTGCAACAATGCTCTGGATCCTCATGAGATTATCGGCATCTTTCTTATGTTCTGTGACCAAACCGAACTAAATGGGGCTGGATTCATAGATAGACAAAATACCTACAGCACCCAAAGTCCTGTGGCTCCTGAGTGTCTTTTCTAGCACAGGTGCTGAGCACAACACAGTCCCCAGCCTCTGTGACCTGCATATGGCATGACCTGCATGACCCCAGACATGCTCCAACAGCTTCTAGCACATACCTGGCATCCCTTCAAGGAGAACTAAAGGTCTCTTGCCTCCACTTTTTATAGTGATGGTGTTGCCAGTGAGAACCTGGCCCCGAATTAATCTTTGTTCCCCTTTTCACTCCCAGACCTCACAAGGATAAGCCTTGTCACTCCTTGAGCTCTCCTTGTCTGCAGAACACAAAATTCCTCACGGGCGGGAACAGCATGTGGGAAGGTTTGAGAATTCAGCAAGTACTCCTCACATAAATCATCTAACATCTCTCACAGTGTCCTTCAGCTGCTTGAGAAGTTATTATCCCCATCCTGCTTTACTGCACGCTGTTCCTACAGTTTTCTTGAGAAATTTTTGGTAGTGAACACCTATGGAATAGCTACTTGGTCATCTGTTGCATCCTTGCCTCTATCTCTAGACTTGATGGAGTCTTTGAGAAAATGGTTTTTGGCTTATTTTAACAGACTTGAGCCCCACCACAAAACAGAACAGCTTCAAAATTGCATGGGCACTATCAGACATGTGCAACCACTGGAGAAAGGGAAAAGAGTTGTGCACTGTCCCCCAATGGCTGGTTTTCACATGTATCTGTTCTCTCTCCCTAGCTGTGAAGTCTGGCTGCAGGAATTGATTTGAAGGGCTGGGAGAGAGCCCGTTGTGGCTGATGGAGGCCTTTGTGGGGGTAACAAAGCTGTGCTGTTCTGGGTAGATGCAGCTACAGAAAGCTCAGGGTCCAGGACTTCAAGTTAGGGTGGGCTAGACATATGTACAGCTTCTCAGAGGGTAAGGTACAGGAAAAGGTAAATAACTGTCTTTGGACCATTTAGTAATAGCTGAACTCGTGTGAACCTGGAATGAAGGCAGGGCAGACAGGGTCTGAGTCTGCTCAGACATGGGATGCTCCAGAATGCCTCTAAACCCACACGGGGTTGGCATTTTTGTTGCTGTACCCACTGTCTGTCAAAAGGGCCTGAACTCAGCCTCTCTCCAACATTCAGGCTGTTCCTCGGCATGGACATGGCCTAAAAGCATCTCTTGTTGGTTCAGACATGCCTTAATTTTGTTCAGTCCTGATGGTTAAATAACCAGGACGGTCAGAGAGCAGCTCATGGTGTGCTGACCACACACACAAGCAGACATGTGCAAGTAGACCAGAGAGCCCCAAGAGCACAGACAGAGCTGGGATGGGATGGGTTGTCAAAGTACTTATCCAACATACTGGCAGGATTTTTCGGCCCTTGCTGGTGTTCACACAGATGAATTTAATGCTAGCTTAGAAATTTCTTCCACAGCAGTACTCACACCCATGACGTGGAGACGTATTTTGGGAGGGAATAAGACACTCGAGCGGTACCTCCCTCTTTTTCCTTTGGGATATACTAGCAGCCTTCCAGCTCACCCTGGCCCTCCCTTGGATGGCAGTCCTTGTTCCTGCTGTGCTAACCTACCTGGCACGCCCCCTCAAAGCCCCAGCGCTGCCATAGGAAGGGATGTCGAAGCCAATATTCTCCTCCCAGGATAACAGGAAAAAGAACAGCCCTTCACCTTGCATTTAAACTCCCTAAAATAACTGCTAAATAAGCTCGAAACTGTCTGGTGCAGGCGTGTCCATCTGGGAGCAGGGAGCTGGCGGGGGAGGTCTGACTGACACAAGTGCGCACCTCCCTTCCTCGGCTGACCTGGCGAGTCCCTCCCAAGGATCTCCCAGCACCCGCTCCCTGGTGGGATGGCATTCTCCTGCGAAGGAGTGATCGCATTACCCAGGCCCCTTGTGTAATTCTGGTTCCCAGCAATTGTTTTCTGGTGACCTTTTATTGTTAACAATTAGCGCTGGAGCTGGAGCACAACTGGTGTAAGCATATTTTACATCCTCCTCAAGCAAACAAAAAAGCTGGGTGGGCACGGTCTTGTTTCCTGGTTCACACCCATGACTCCTTTGTGTCTCAGATCTCCTCCCACCATGTGTCATAGTCAGCAAACCCACTCCCTTACCTTTTGGCTCCCAGATAGAGTGACGTCTTCGAGGGATGCGTAGGCATGCTCAGTGTATCCCATTATTTCCTTTCACATCCTATAAGAACACTGCCTCTCCCTAATACTCAGTCTTTCCTTATACACAAGGCCAGAAATGTAAATCCCCATGCAACAGAGCGCAAAGAGTGAGTTTGAAGGATGGTTTCTATTTATTTAAATGCACAGGCTATAAACACCGCCCTCCTACACTATGTTTTGGGTTCTTGCATGTATTTCCATACAGTAAATATCTTGACAGTTCCCTCTGCTCGACCTCAGTGATATATATACATCCCTGGAGGCACAAACACATCAACAGTCTGCTAATCTTCACAAGTAATAACGTAGATTTTCTTCTCTCTCCTCACTTTATTAAACTACATTTGGGGAGAAAAGGCGTAGTTGGCTGCCTGCTCCAAACCAGTCGTGGTAGCCCAGAAATATGCCCAGTTCCTGAGCTGAGGACCCTTCCCAGATGTGTACTTTGCCAGCAAGTCTTTGTTTTTCCTGTGGAGAAGAAGGGAAGGTGGGGAGGAAAAAGATCAGGGAAAGACACTCCAGTCTAATCTTGTTTCCTGCATTATGGCGTGTGCGTGTGAGGGGGTGTGCGGTGGGCGGAGGGGGGACACTACATTAATCAAATTGTGATTCTTTTAGGGTACAATAGGCAATTAAAAACAACAACTTGAATTTCTCCTGCAGTCTGTTGGCAGCTAACACACAACTCGTTCTTTCTGTGGATAGCTTTACTTAGCAGGTCTGTGCCATGACTAATGAAGCCGTCTCTCCGCTAGCGCGCTAATTCCAGACCTTTTGGGAAGGAGCCCGGCTGCAGCTCACTGCATGGCCCTCCCCTCCTCGCAGGCTCCTTATGGCCACCCTGCAAGTCCCTCCCACTGCCTGCGCTGTGCTCGGGAAAAGTGTGAGAAAATATTTCTCCCTCAAATCTGCTCTCAGGAGAGCGCTGCTTTGCAATGACATTTAAGGATAGATTTTTCTGGGGCACTTCTCATTTTATCCGAAACATTTGAAAGCCACTTCCTTGGCAATCTTCTTGCCTGCTCCTCGGTGGCATGTTATCTGATCTCTCCGTAGCCACTGGCTGTGGGGAGAGGCACGCGTTTCACCGGTAAAGTCATAGTTAAACTAAACATTAAACTGTCCAAGAACTGACTTCCTCGACAGCTCTGATTCAGGCTCCCAAAAATGCTCTGCACAGTGAATCATGCTTCCTTCTGGAAATGACAGAACTTCCTCATCATGGTGTTCTAACTTGCCCTCTCCTCGTCTCCGGTGCTATCAGGAAAGGATTGAATTGCATGCCACATTTTTTCCGTGGTCGGCAGGGAGATGCATCCTTTTTGAAGGGGAAGAATTTCTGAGTCAAAGGATGACAAACTGAAAATTAGTACCAGCCGCAGAAATAAATGACGAACAACAACATGAAGCCCCGTAGAGGTGGCCAGTGGGTGTATATTGGCTATTTGCCTTTCTGGCAACTTGAGTAGCCTAACAATTGAGAGGCAAACTTGCTTTTCACCACTGAAAGTAGGAGCGAAGTTGAAAACGCCAGTATTAGCTCTCTGATTGTCTTTCCTGTGCTTGGTTTGACAGGTCTTCTCTGCTTGCAAGTCAGGTAAGGTGGGCCAGTGCATGAAAGGTCCCAGAGTCCAGCTCAGCTTTGAAAGACAAACAGCAAGAGTGTGGGGAGGGGGAGGATAAAGGACAGTGCTTTTTGGGGCTGGTTCCAGTCAGACTCACACAGCAGACTGGTTCAGAGGCGTTGTGGTGACACCAATTTAGAGACAGTTTGCTGCACAGAACTTTGAAATCAAAACAACAACCCCCTGCTTCACCCCCAACCCCCTCAAACCTCTCTGACTGCTGAACAACACGGAGCTGGGGTAAATACCTGACCATATGGTAAGTGATGACTTGCACTGGAAATCAAAATTTTAACAGCTCTTTTTGCTTCTTTGTATACAAATTTTTAACTCCCCCAGACCCAGTGCTGGTGAAAGCCCAAGATGCACAGTCACTATTAGTTGCCAGGCTCTGGGCATTCCTGGGATGAAAACCTGTCCCAAACCAAATCAGTAGAAAAATCCCAAGGGAATAGATTTTCAACTGCATTTAGACACAATATAATAGGAGGGACTGGACATTAAAAACTGGAGAGTGGTTGAATGGAAATATAGGGGCAATTACTGTGCTTTCCTTAGAACAAACTCACCTTCTTTCCCTAGTCATATTCCATAATCAGCAAAGCAGTATGTTAATAGGGAAGAAGAGCAAGTGATACCAAAATAGATAAATTTTCATGCATTTTATCCAGATGAAATGCATTTTTTCAAGACTAATTTAGAAGCATTTACTGCCTTTGAGACTTAAGTTTATGTTCCTGCCCTTTACATTGTCCCTGAGAAATGGTATTATTTGTGTATTGAATTTCATTATTTCAGTGTGGTTCACACTTGCTGTTCACAGCAGATGAAATACATTAGAAACAGACATGAAGAAAAGAAATAAATGCTTAATGCATCTTAGCCTGTTTGGGGGTGCCCTGTTGCACCAAGTAGGCTTAGAGCACACCCAAGGTGGAAGTCAAGGAATGTAGAAGTGGAAAAAAACTCCTGAACCATCAAATTCAGTCACAGGCAGCACAAACATAGAGTATTTTCATAAATGGGTCAAGTTCTACCCTGAAAAGAAGACAACTTGCTGCTTCTTGAAAGGCTACCCCAAGTCTTACTCCTCCAAGTTATCCTTTTCTGATTTCCTCCACATGCTTCTTTGTGGCCAGAACAATCTTTGTGGTGTCTGTTTTAACTCAAAACCCACTAGTAACAACAATCCATTACTTAAATGTAATGCTTCCAGGCAGCAGCTGATTCAACCACAGGAGTAAAAAATATTCTTGATAATAACAAAGAGGTCCTTCAAATGCATGTATTAGGGACTAGAGTAGCACACAGAATAAAAGTACCTGCTCATTCATGATCCTGAAACCATGATCCCATAGCAGACTGATCTGGAGCTGCAAGGCAGGGGATAGGTATTGAATCCCAAGGACTGATCATGCTCAGCAGTTTTGCAATCAGATAGGACCTTGCCAATTTGCTGACTCATTTCCTTTGGTCCCTCGGATGTAAAAATGAGAGGTCTCATCCCACTGCCACTGCACAGGGTATGCCTCATCGATGGAGTCCAAACCAAAGCAATCTGAATCTAATGGGAAAACTCACACATCAAAAGTATGTAGACTCATGGAAATGTAATTGAAACAACACTCAGAAAGAACATTTCGGGTTTTTTAATTCTGTTGGTTTGAAAACTGTAGTCTTCATGCAGAAAGGCTTATTTTAAACCACAAAGAGAGAGCTGTGGGAATTAGAAATTATCTATTTTCAGCAGCAATGTCTGTTGCATTTTTTTATTCATCTGTCTTTCAGACGAGAGTCTGAGCCCAATTTTTGTACAGCTGTTGTCAAACCTCCCCTTGACTGCAGTGGAAGAGGCCAATTGTACATGTTTGGAAGATCTTCAGATGTCTTCTGTCACACAACAAGCACATGCAAAAAGAACTTCTTCAAGTTGGATGGGCTGCAACACAAGACCAAAGTTTCATTCCCAGGAAAGGGAAGGCTTGGTTTACAGGAGGGTGCAAGCCTTCCATGGACAGGAGAGGAACAGCAGGGTGAAAGGGGCATTTTGAACTGGGGAAAAAGCAACAGACCAGTACCAGGTCTTGTCGCTGTGGCTGCAAACCAGAGAACCTGAAGGCAACAGTGGTGGCCAGAAGTAGTTTTGGAGTTGGGGAAGTGCAGGCTGGAGCGGGGAGTGGAGGACATACTCCCAGCATCAAAATGCCTCCTTATAGCTCTGATGGGTCATATAAAAACGCTCTGTGTTTGGGTAACGCTTGGTTGGTTGTACAACACACTCTGCTTATCAATGGTAACATTCATGAATGTAACTGCACACTGTGATTATGGATTTAGGGGGCCTGTTCACTCTGCTCCCAGCCCTCTTAATACCTGTGAATACCACAGTGAGTAGAAAAATACCATAAAAATTCACAGAAAGGCTTTTCTCAAAGTGCTAGCTTGGAAAAGGAATAATTCAGCTCCTCTGTGAACTGCGCAAGAAGCCGTGAGCTATCTTCAGAAAAACTGTCAAATCAAAACTGCAAAACTTTCCCATCACTTCCAGTCCACAAGCTGGTCTCTCTCCTCTCCTACAGACCCACATGTGTGCAAACACATAACCATGGTCATGAGCTCTCTTTCCAAACAACTCCTCCCCATACTCACCCCTTTTTCTTCCTGCCCTGTCCACATGCACACGGTCTGGCTCTTTGCTCTTCTGCTCACGGATAGACTGACTGCCCTTGCACACTCACAGGTGGAAAACAAAGGGCCAGCAGGGCTTCTCCATGCCCAGCCAGCTGCTGCAACCCAAGGGGACTCAGGGAAGAAGCTCCTGCCAACCCACAGCTCCTCCTGGCTATCAGGGTGCTGCCAACTCCTTGGCTGTGGACTCATCCACTGCAGTCCTGTGATTCCCCACCAGCTCTGCACGGCTGGAGCAGGTCACCACGTGCCTTCAGAGGGCTGTGGCCGTGGCTGTGTGCTCCTGGTGACTCACTAGGAGGTCACCAAATGAACCAGATCCCGAGCACTGAGAAACTCTGCCAGCCCTGTGCAAATGGGAGAAAAAAGGAGGAAGGAAGTTTTGTTGTTGCATTTTTTCATGGTGATCAGTGCTGAGTCAAAAAATGGGCTCCAGGATTAGAGGGAGGAAAGCTAAAATCATTAGAGAAATAGAATTTAAAAAGGATAAGCCAGCTGGACAGGAGTGGGAGCCTAAAAGACACCATATTCTTCTCACTGTAGATGATGGTTGCGAGAAAAATCAGAGAAGGGAGTGACAAGTGGGTGGTGATAGTCTTCACTGCTAGAGTATGACCTGCTTTTTTTCTCATCCTGGCCTCTCACTAATCCAACCAGTTATTCCCTCTGGGAAGACAGAGGGAGAAGGTAACGTTGGGCAGATGTATCTGAGTCTGCTTTCCCTAAGGAATGCCTCTGGAGCACCAGGGCTAATTTCTGCTGAGCCTTCAGCGAGCTGTCCTCAGTCACTGGTACTGACATGGAGCTGCCAGACACCACAAAGGCCCAAGGTGCTGACCAGGGTGTTCCCCACGTTAAGCAGAGCTAAAGCCCAGACAGACTGCAAGTTTGGAAGAACTCTTAGTCCTTTGCCAAGGTAAAGTTGCCAGGTTTTACAAACTAGAGCTAAGGAAAAATAACTCCAGTATAGCATGATTGCACTTCTAATAGTGTGTGCTAAGTGCTTTTCTGGAGAAGTGAGCAGTTGTTCCAAAAGTACCAGAAAATTACTGGCTACATGGGTTTTCACATGGGATGCAGGACATGCTCATGTTATATGGGATGTTCAGCAATTCCAGTAATACACCAAATACATGCCCAGAAGTTAGTTTTTGAGATATTTACATTTTAGGCAAGAACCCTTTCAAAATATTTCCTCAGGCAACCAATAGCGTAGGGCTGAAGAGTTTATCTTGGTTAATTCTGACTGGTTTAAAAGGAAAAAGATTGTGGGGATCAGCTCATTAGCAGCTGTAAACTGGCACTGGTCCAGCAACCTAAACAAACTTCTGAGTTCATACACTGGCTGGAGAGACTCTGGCCCTATTCTGCAACTTTTAATCCACAGGATGACAAGGATTTTACCCCATTGTACTGGCAAGAACCAGTTTGGTTTGAATGAAGAAATACTTGATGTTTTTTAACTCTCTCTTATTGTCAAGTTGCTACCACCAGTGCTGAAGTCCAAACACTGCTTGTGATCCTCTGTATGGTCAGTGCTTGACATCTACTAGAATGGATTTCTCAAGCAGACAGATGACACTGATGTAGAAATGTTAATTTTTGTGTCCACACCTATTGAATAAATGTCCTGCTTCTGGGCAACAGCTTGGCCCTATGTGTCTTTTCTACGGATATTATTCTCTGCACATTTTCCAAATCTATTAATACAGTGGAAACTATATAAGATCTTTGATGCCAAATGTGTTGCTTAGACTGTGTTTCCTCCAGTTGCCCGGGAAAGGAAAAGTGGGATAAAGAGCTGCTAGTAAAACAATTTCCAGGATTGCCTGTTTTCCTTGCTTGTAAAAAGGTTCACTTCAATTTAATGTTAGTTACTAATGAATGCTCAGCATAGAGGACTAGTGCCTTGATTTAAGTTCCGTTGTGATATACTTTTGGCAATTGTCCAAACTGCTTTTTTTCTTAGTGTTTTATTGATTAGCAAGGATGTAAATTGGTAAAAGAAGGAAGTTGATATTGAGAAGTCAGAAATGCTGCATGTGGTGTATCCAGTTTGTATATGTAAATTTGTATCCCTGAAATGCATCATCCTTTTGAAAGCCAGCCTTGCTAAGTCTGTATTTATGAATGTTAATTAGAGAGGCAAAACTCATGACTGTAGAGCCTGATGTGATTTTGGTGCTTTAAAAAGGAATTAAAACATTTAATTAAAGAATGTAAAACAACCCTTCAATATCTGCATCACTTGTTACATACAGAATAAATCTTCTGAAAATTGGCATAACAAAACTTGAATTAGTGTGATTTAAAAAAAAAATAATAAAGACACACTAAGAACTTTTTTCCACCTCTATCAACCTGTGAGAACCCGACTTATATAATTCACTCAGAACTACCACATGGCTGTAACTCTTTCAAAATTCATTCTTTCTTTTATTGGAAGGTGCCTCTTCCAAAAGAGTTAAATGAGACTATATGCCAGAGATTGCCACAAATAACTCTCCTCTTTGCAAATAGCTGTTGCTACTATTATTGCCAATGCCAGCACAGCACAGGAAAAAATACCCTCTGTTACAATGATCCCTATTCAGCGTCCAGTGGAAAGCTAAACTGCCCCAGGAGGATGCTGCCATTAGGGACCACATTCTCAAGAAGACAGAAATGGTGTGCTCTCTGGGAGCTGTGCAAAATGAAAAAGTTGTGGATATTTTATGTACAGCCGCAGTCGAGGGGACGGCTGGCTGGGGAGATGCCTGCACAGGCTGGAAAGGAATTCTGAAATTAACATTAAAAGAAAAGACAGCACAACCTGGGCAACACTAAAGTTACCGGGCACTGTTTGCATGATAAGGCAGTGAGGACTGGCCACAGAGGAGTCTGTTTGTGGATGCAGAAGTAGGGTAGGGACTCCTAAATGCCTGGACTCTTCATGGCTTTGTTTTTATTTTCAGTTTTCATGCTAACTGTGGCACATATAGAATTATTTTAACATACAACATAAGAATTTTTATTTGTCTGAATTATAATGCACCATATGTGAATGCATCTGTTCTTCACTGTGTTACATTTATTATTTGTGCTATGGTGGGGCCTCAAGTTTCCACCTCAGATCAGGGTTCCAACTTGCTAGGCACTGCACAAACACGTAATGGGAAACACTCCCTGCCTTGAGAAAAACATATTCTAAATTGACAAAAACAGCTCAGGGTGGGAAATGAAAACAGCCGGAGCACCGTTCCATGGCAGCTTAACCTCATCTAAACCAAAGCTGCCACGGTCGTGCACCTCCAATCCAGAACTCAAATTGCCCATTCAGTGGCTTAAACTGGCTCACAATTTGAGTAACTCCACCCCAGCAAGGAGAAGAGCAAACACTGACCTGCAGCTAGTCCCCTTTTTCCTTTGGTAAGGTCAGTTTAGCAGAATTAGCTCCCTGCAGTGATTCCCAGTGCAGCACTACAGGGACCAGTGCTGGCACAAGGAAAGGGCCGTGGCAGGACAGTGAAAGAGCAACAACCATGCCCTAGGCTGGCATAAGCTGCTCTGGAAGCTCACAAATAGAAGTAGGACACTCAGGACTGTAGAGGTCAGGCACAGAGTAAAAGCTCTGGCACTTGCCAGCAAGTGGAGTTTGCTCAACTTTTCCCACTTTGTCCAATTTGTCCCACTTCTTCTCTCCTATGTGGGCATGGCTGGACACACACACAGAGAGGCCCACGCAATGGTCCAGAGGGTGAGGAGCAGCATGGGATGGTCAGCACTTCTGGATCTTCAGAGCAGAAGGCTCCTGGGGCTATGCTGGGTTCACCAGGCCGTGGTCAGGAGATCCTATTTGTGAACCTTTTGGTGTTAAGTGATTTGTCACTAACAACCGGTGTGCATTACATATGCCCATGTCACAAAAAACCAATGGCAATGGTTTTCATCCTCAGATCTGTGTGTGCTTTCTGCTCCTTTCATTTTCAATTTGCACTCTTGTTTTTAAAAGTCCACTGGGGCTTGCTCCATCTCAGCATTTGGTTTCTTTCTTTGTCCTCCTACTGCAATCTGTTACCTCTTGTTATCTACCATTATGCCTTTCTTTACTCCTTTATGTGGTTTTGCATGGTTGCTGCTGCCTCTAGGAACAAGCTGCCTGCCTCTGAGGGCATATATTTTTTATTTATTTTTTAAAAAAATTCTCATTTGAAAACACATGTTTTTCCTGTATTTATGATGCAAAATTGTTCTGTCCCTCTCTGCTATGGGCCATGAAGAATGCCTGCTTTAATTTACCCTACATGCTGTGCTGTTCATTCTTCTTGTCTGTAATTTATGCCACATACTGTGCACTCCCTTGTACTATACAACATAAAGTTGCCAGATGGGTGAGTGCAATGCATGCTTTAAAATGAAGGCTTTTAGGCAACTGCTTAATCTGAAGCTGCAGAAGAAGCCAACATGAAAAAAGAAAGAGCATTTGAAAATATACCCAAACAGGTCAGTAGTTATTATGTGGGGCTAACACTCTGAGAACACTTGCTAATTAGTGTATCATGTTTTTAACTTCTCCTTGACATTTATTTTTTCCTGCTTGGTTTTCATGGTGTGTGATGGCAAAAGATGGAGCCAACAGCAGAGCATTAATGGGAAAGAAGGATATTTGGTCCTAAACCAGGAGCAGTCACTTCTCAGAATGAATTGGTGCCCAGCACCTGGAGACTTGTCTGGCTGTGGTTAGTGGGTCAGTTTGGCAATGCACTTCGCCAGGCTACGGGGGATTCAGTAGAAGATACTCAGCATATGGGAGGGGTTGTTGTTCTTGATGTCTTGCATTTCTTTCCTGGCAAAGGCCATATTTTAGTTCCTTAGGATTTATTTTATGCAGTGTGGGCTGAATAACTGAGGAGCTCAGCTCCCAGGCACCACTGCTGTACACCCTGCATGATTCCTGGGGCACGTGCTGCCATGGCCACTGCTTAGCCCTCATCTTCCTTCCCCATCCCATCACTGGGAGGGCTACATCCAGCTGCTGATCTGCAAAATCTGCTCTGCTGTTGCTGCCCTGGACCACTCTACTGGGTTTGCATGGCCAGGTTTTGGTAGTGGGGGGGGCTACAGGGGTGGTTTCTGTGAGAAGCTCCTGGAAGCTTCCCCTGTGCTCAGCAGAGCCAATCCCTGACAGCTCCAGGATGGACCCACCACTAACCAGGGCTGGGCCAGTCAGAAATGGTGGTGACACCTCTGTCATAACAAATTCAAGAGGGGAAAAAAGTTACTGTGCAGATGTAATTGTAGCCAGAGAAGAGCAGTGAGAATATGTGAGAGGAGCAGCCCTGCAGACACCCAGGGCAGTGCTGAAGGAGGGGCAGGAGCTGCTCCAGGGGCTGGAGCTGAGATTCCCCTGCAGCCCCTGGACAGACCATGGTGGGGCAGCTGCGCCCCTGCAGCCCATGGAGGGCACAGGGATGCAGAGATCCACCTGCAGCCCGTGGAGGAGACCAAAAATGGAACAAGGGGATGCCGACAGGAGGCTGTGAATCCATGGGAAGCCTGTGCTGAAGCAGGGTCCTGGCAGGGACCTGCAGACCTGTGGAGAGAGGAGCCCACCCTGGAGCAGGTTTCCTGGCAGGACTTGTGACCCTGTGGGGGACCCAGGCTGGAGCAGGCTGTGCCTGAAGGACTGACCCCATGGAAGAGTGACCCACATGGCAGCAATTTGTGGAGAGCTGTTTCCCATGGGATCAACACACAGTGGAGAAGTCCATGGAGAACATTTTCCCCTGGGGAGGATCCCATGCTGGAGCAGTGGCAGGAACAACGTGTGATGAACTGACTGTAAACCCCATTCCACATCTCCCTGTACCACTGGATGGGAGGAGTTAGAGCATGGAAGGAGGGAGGGGTGGGGGCAAGGTATTTTTAAGGTCTTATTTTGCTTCTCATCCTGCTCTGATTTTGTTACTAATAAATTCAATTAATATCTCTAATTTGAATCTGTTTTGCCCATGATGGTATCTGGTGAGTGATCTCTCCCTGTACTTAACTCATCAACCTTCATTACATTTTCTCTCTCCTTTCCAGCTGCAGAGGGGAGTGACAGAGTGGCTTTGGTGGGTGTCTGGCATCCAGCCAGGGTCAACTTTCCACAACCAGGCTGCTCAAGACTTGGGTGCATCCCTGCAGTGCTTGAGGACTGGTTTGTGCCTGCACAAAGCTGGTGTGGCCATGGAGGGCCAGTCCTACTACCTCACACGGGATTATGTGAGCACTTATGCAACATTTTGTGGGGGAAGCAGGGATACCCTGGGTGAAGTCTGGGCTCTGTGGAAGCTGACAGAAACTCTGCAAGTGCTGGCTGTGAAACAAGACTTTCTCCGCACACCCTGATGCGCTCAGAGAGGCTGTGGTTGCTAACACCAGCAAGAAGCAAGGTGGCTTGCTCAGCCAGCACTCCAGAAAAAGAAAAGGCTGGAAGTAACCATGCAGTTCAGGTGGGCTATTGGAAACCAGGCTGGGATTGCTAAACAGATGGTGTCACACTAAGCTTCAGCACCACCACTCCCTGCGATGAGTGTTTTCAAAGAAAAACGTGAGGATTGGGAGAAAAATATGTTAGAGTGTGACAGAATCCTACTGTGCTATGGAAGGGCCAGTGGGAGGAAGGGAGATGTGGAATGAATCTATCTACATAGTAAAGTGAAGGCATAGCACGTCTGTGCCAGCCAGCACCGAAGGCAGCAATGAAGATGTACCAGCATGGGCTTTTAACACACTGTTCACCATCAGAATGCAAGTTCTCATCATTCTGCTCTGGTGGCAGCCTGTGCTGAAGCCTGTGTGGCCTCATCTTGGTGTCCTTGCAGCTCTGGGTAGGCAGCTCGAGCTACGTGGCCAAGCTAATGCACACCCCAGTAACACCTCAGCAGGAAAGGTGCTGCATGGAGCAAGGACAAAAAGCTGCCAACAGGAGCTGGACGCTCTAAATGCAGACAAAAAATTATTCTGTGAGCTCACAGCTAAGAAGTGAAGGTGCCAGGACCATGATTTGGCTTCTGCTTTATCTATCCACTTACCAAGGTTGAAGCCGATAAATGCATCTATTGCATTACCCAGAGGTAGACTCTATTTTTCAAACGGTTCCTGAAGTCCCACCTGGTGTAGCCTTAATTGGTTTAACTATGAAATTGGCACCAGAAAGATGAGGAGTGAAGAAAAACCCTACTGCTCATGCTAAGAGAGCAAATGTAGCATTGCAGGGCAAGGCTGGTGCTATGAACACCTCTTATGCTCTCCTACACTGACACATCATCAGGCACACATCTTCTAAGGACACAGAGTTGCTTGGAGGTATTCCAAGACCATTTCATTATCATTTACATTCAAATGTTTTAATTGTAAGTCACAGACCAAAGCTCACTAACACAGCTATTTGGCATTTCAAGTTTCCTTCTCGATTAAAAAAAAAATTCTTCACCACTCTGGATGATGATGGATTATGCTTTTACTCCAGATTATTAAAAAAAAAAAACAAACACCAAAACATGAAGAGTTTGTTTCTCATACAATGAATTTCCTATTGACACTAAACTTGCAGTGCAAGGTAACTGATAAGTACATTTCACACTTAGTTTAACATGCCTTAAAACAATCAGGTTAAAGGACCGAGAGTAAGCACGAGTGTCTAAAATAGCTACTGATATTTCCCTTTACTTTCTATAAGGCTTGACTTTTTAATAATCAACCCATTTCTCCCATGCATTTTCATGTGCTTCAGTGAGTTGGACACATTCCAGGCATTGACTGACTGTGCTTTGCAGCACTTGCTAAGTTTCTATTCCTTCTAGAGGAAAAAGAAACCCAAGAAAGAGAAACTTCGTGTGATAGTGCCTGAAAAAGGTATTACATCATGGGGTCTGATAATAACTAATATGAGCCTGTTTGGCATGGGTTTGTTTCCCCTTTCTGTATGACTGTCATTAATAAGCTGTGTCAGTACAACCAGCACAGGAGCTTCCTCTCTAAGGTTATTTATCCATGTGTATATGCATATATTTAGCTTCTATTCCAGGCTTAGTCTCTGTCAGCCCATAACTTTCAGCTGCAACTCAATCCTGTTACTTGGGAATCAGATGCCACTGGACTAATTTGTTGTTAGTGAATCTCTGATGCTGAAGCACAGTGCTTCAAGAGCAAGAAATTGGAGCAGTGTTTGCCAAGTCCCAAAACTAAAATCTCATTTTCTGGGCTTCTCTAAACACTTCACTGCCTATCACAGTCAAAATTCTGCACTGTGTCCGATGCTCCTGAATTGGCATTTCACAGGGTAAAGCACGCTGGAAGATCCCAGACACTCCAGGGGCAGAGAGGACAGAACCTTCTCTTTGGAGCTCTTGGCTCCTTTCATGTGGCCTGCTCCGACACCTCCTGCAATGTTTTGCTTCTCTGTTGTAGTGGTCTGAGGACAGTGGGTCTCCTCCAAGTTTTTCATTCTTTTGGTTTGGGTGTTTGCACTGTCATCAAGAAGGACTGAGGCTGATATGTTCATTGTCGTATCACTAGGACAGTTTTCAAGAGAGAAATCTGTCATATGGTGGGAGAGGGAAGGACACACACTGCCTTATTCAAGATGAAAAACTTCTGCTAATATGACTAAGAATTAGTCACATACCTGGGTCAGGGTTCTGTATTAGACTTAAAATTCGTGTGAAGGGAACATCCATAGTTTTGGCAGGGGTGGGTATTCAGTGCATTTTTCAGGGATGAAACTCAGAAGAACAGAGAAGGTCAGTTTAACCTTGTGGTTGTGGTTATGAATGAGCAAGGAAGTTTAAATTACACTGGAGGACAGCTCCTTTAGTCACAGGAGCCCATAGTGCACTCTAGATCCTTCACAAGTAAATATGAGCACTTTGTGTTTTTACAGCAATAAGCAGAATACTAAGACACAATGATTAGGTTGTTCTTATTTAGCTTTGCTGATGGTGAAGTCCCTTATTGGCTGCTCAAGATGACAGCTATGGAGCAGTCTATAAACAGAACAGCCAGGCATTTTTCACAAGTGTAATACAGTAGGCTTTTAGCAGAGTTCTCTCCTGCTTCCTCATCATTTTAAATGACAGGCATCAAGCACAAGAGAAAAAGCTAATTACATTTGTGTTTAATCCATCCAACTGCTCATTCGAAATAGGATGGATTGTTTCACACGTCTGGCTGAATTCAGCAAAAGAAGTGCTTCCTTCATAAGTAACTGATACATCATGCACAGGATTGCTTGGACATTGATCCAATTTTTCCTGTGAACTTTTCTATTTCAGACCTGTGAACGCTGATGGCTGAGATTCCCTGCTGCACTGCTCCTGGTTCACCTCAGGATCAGCTATACTTCTGATTATTCCTGCTGCTTCCAAAACCCATCTCTTGCCCCACAGTTGACACTGCAGTTCTGTCTCATGAAATGCATGTTCAGAGAAATCCCCAGATGTGGTTTGGAGCTGCTCTCTGCCACTCACGTGCCCTGGTGCTTTGCTGGCTGATGCTGGTTGATGGTACGTGCTTGCTCAGCGACACTGGGACCATCCAAACCTCCTGGGGTTCTTCTGTCAACTTTTTCTAAATTGTTCCAGGAGCCTTTGACTGACTCACTGAAGCCCTATTAACTGAATAATAGGACATTTCCCACTGCTTTACTTGGCACCTGCTTTCATTAAGTAATATTACATTTTTCCTTAGTAATTTAATCAGAATTTTAAAAAGCCTGAAGTCAGTAATGTTCCTACTGATTCATGCCACCAGTTGTAACAAATATCTGAATCAGACCTTTAATCTTTATTAGCCAGGTGATTTACAAAATTACATTCTGGGAGTGACAGCAGATGTCCAAGACACATTTACCAAAACTTAGGTAGAAAACACACTTGTGTTTCAAATAACACCTCATATTATAGGTGGAAATTTACCAAAACATGTAACTACACAACACTGAAATGATGGGGCCACCCTTTAATAAATAATATGCAAAAAAAGGCCTTTTGTGAAGAGAAACTGCACTTCAGGCATATTCTTATTATTACTTAAACCTAAAGTCAACCAAAAGGGAAAACTCACTGCCAACTGTGACAGACTGCAGCACTGCACTAACAGGAAGGCTATTTTAGTTCTGAATTGGGAACTGGATTCCTTATTCAAACAGCAGTTTTCAAAACTGCAAGACTGTGTTCTTGTTCCCTTTGCAGCACGTTTCCAACCGTATCCTATTCACTGCACAGTTTCAAAGGATTGTACCTTTGCTATATATATACACACACAGCACCTTGGCTTCTGAAATTGGTTTCCCCCAATTTCTGGCTGGTTTGAACAACCATGACTTGTTTCCCATGCATCTATTTCAATAACATCCCAGCAGATGACAGCAGGCAGCTTGGACCAGGCTTCACATCAGCCTTCGGAACAGCTGCCAGGAAAAGGACAATATTTCTGAGCTACAGATGGGTACACTTAGCGTGGATGTCACAGTTAGGTTTGTGCTACTGCACCACAGATACCTTTGGAGATTTCCATGAGCTTTGGGTTTCCTTCCTGGGTTTGCTGAAGTCGCTGGGAATTGTGCAACCAGCTTCCTAATGAGTGCTGTATCTTAGATTACCAGTATAGAAATCCCTCCTTTTGTGGAGAAGGAAATTATTCTGCTGCTGAAGAAAATCCTTTTACTAAAGGATCTTTGTTCATGCAAAAAAAACCCAAACACACAAACAAATAAAAAAATGCAATAGGACATAGGATAATCAATAGAGAAATAATTTCGACGATGCTTTACAAGGCAAATATTAAAGGTGCTTTTTCCCTCTGAGCAGCAGCTGGGAGCCAGAATAATGAGCACTGAAGCTGGGCAGCCTTGGCATGATGGAAATCGTCTGTCTGAGGGGTCCATGGCTGCAGATCCAAAGCCCTCCTTGGTCTCCCACTGCCCTGCCTTGTGGGAATAATCCTTGGGGGAAAGTTCTGCTGCACTTAAATGAAACTTGACTTGCACATTACTTGTTCAGACAAGCTACGAGAACAAATGACTCATCATTTCCCTACTTTGTTTTGCCTGTTAGGCAGCCATCAGCATTTACATCACAATTGATCATAAAGGAGTAGAACCGATGCAGCAGTTCCAACCTCGCCCCTTGTGAGTTACTACAGGAAATTTGTCCTCCCCCAAATTCTCCACCTTAATGTCCTCACTTTGAATATTCAAGGAGAAAACATTTTGAGAGCTCTACATTTCTAGGCATTTCTTGCCTGTGACTTTTTCTCTGTTCAGTGTTATTCTTTGGCTTCCCAGTACTTACTCTCACAGTTTTGGGGGAATAACAAACACGACGATGTGCTGTGATGGCCAGACTAACACAAAAAAAAAAGTTTATAAAACTCAAACCAATGTAGACAGAAACCTCAATGCACAGGCACAAATATTGTTTCATGCTCCTTCAACCTGACCCAAGAGCTCCAACTACAGCATCATTCTGTAGCCAAGTGGCAGCGTGATACAAAGATGGCACAGAGGAGTGAAACAACAAATTAGCTTTAATTGCAGCAGTTTACCAAGGTCAGCTGTGTAACCCTGGCTGCACTTCACCTTGTTTTTGTCCTGTCTGCTAGAACCATCCTGTCCAGTGAACTGCAGCCAAAGCACGACGAGACCGCAGTAAGGCTGGGACATGAGAGCCCGTCCTGGGTTTGGCAGTGCCAGAGCTGGCGCTGCAGAACACTCTGCCCTCCTTGGTGAGCACAGACTGCTGTAGCTCTCCTCTTTCTTCGGGAAAAGAAGATTCACTGGCAAACACAACCTAAACAACTTGGATGCAAACTCAGTTTGGAGTGGCAGGAGGCAGGGGATGAGGGACTGATTTGCAACCTGCAGACATGAGGAGCCCTGTATGCATTTCACACTGTGCAGTACAAATGGTCTGACTGCAGCCCTCTTTGCAGAAATCTTGCCTCATTTCTTTTGCCTCCCCATGTTTCTCAATACATTTGAAAATAAGTTGTTATAGTTTGAAGGGGTTTTTTCGTTTCATGTCTCACAAGGGGAAAAAAAAAGGTTTGTTCCTGCTTTACAATACCAAGGGCTCAAACCATGATTTAAGCTTCACTTGAGAGATTTTGTGTTAAGAGGACTACAGGTGCCAGGATTTTAATGCAGGTACTGTACAGGACTTAAATGCTGGATGTCCTCTGCAGATGTTCCTCAGCTTCCCTCTGTCACACAGCACACGTGCATTAGTGATATCTGGATGGATAAATATATGCACACCCACACCACTGGAGCACTGCACTTGATTTTTCTGAGAGCACCCAATTTGTCAAGAAACCCAGAAGCTGACAGAAAGTGCCAGCATCTTGCCACAAACAGCAGCTGAGGAGGGAAAGAGAAACTCCAGCCACAAATGAGAAACCCCAGCAGCAGCTTCGCTTTCTGTTGATGATGAGTTGGTGCCTTAAGAATATCCCTGTGCAGGGGAGGCACAAGAGAAAGATTAAACGGGACAGAAAGCATCGGACTTGAAAGTAGAAAAGTAGATGTCACGGGAACTGGAGATGTCTGGAAATCATGTGATTTATTAATAGTGTTAAATAAAGCCAGGTCTGGAGCAGGGTTTACTGGACTACGAGTCCCTGCTACAGACTGTACCATAGTCCATGTCTCTGTTAGACTGTGACTTAGGACACCTTGCTTGCAGGCAGCTGTCTCAGCAGGCTCCTGCACTCTTGGGAGGGGCCATCCCCACCTCCTTCCTCCTTCCATCTCACCTCAAGCCAGCACCCCTCTCTCCCTGTGGCAGGTGGGGAGGGTATCCCCTGGGCTGACTCACTGCCATCTCTCTCCAGTGCTGGAGCAAAACATTAGGGAGCCACTGAACAGAACAGAGGTGCAAGTGAAACACCAGGAGCCTGTCCTTGACTTTAGTGACTGGGAGGAGTAAAACGCTGTAATGCTACCAGTGGCAAATGCATTTCTGTGCATTTGCTATTGTAATTTTTCCTAATTAAACAAAACAAGTTAATTAAATGTGCAAAAAAGGCATTTCACTCATTTTCCATCACAAATGATCACTGGCTGTACTGAATGGCTTTGGATAAAAGCCACTAAAGAAAGGAAAAAAAAAATTGTGTGTGGGCAACGCTGTAATATTCCATCCCTGGGTTTGCTTCCTCTTCTTTTTTATTTTTTTCTCTGAACAGCAAAAATTTAGCATTTTCTTTTCTTTAAATAATCCTTCTTGCTGTTGGGACAACTCCCTTTTAAGGCCAGCTTTTTGCTCAGAGGGAATGTTGACTGCACTTATAAACACCCACTTCCTAGGGTTTAGAATAGTAACAGCAACATAACCTGAACTATAGTTTCAGCAACAAGCAGCAAACACATTCAGGCTAAGGCTGGCCTACCAGCTCTTTCAGAAATGCTTCAGAAGTGTTGGCAATGCCACCAGGTTTTTATTTGCTATCCTCAAAAACTCACATCTTCGAAAACCTCCCGTCTTTCTCCTTTCTTCTTTGAAAGTGCAACCCTGTGGTTCTTCCAGCTCCTAAAAACATAAGTGAGAGTTTTTGGATGGGGCAGTAAACACTGAGGCAGGAAAATGCTGTCCTCTTTATAACTTAGGAATTTTAGGTGGGTGCAAACTGTGATCATGAGGAAGATTTCCAAGAACTACACTGAAGACCAGATTTCACCATATGTGTATTCTGCCCAAAATAACCGCTTTATCTCCAGGGAAGGTTGCAAAAAAGCCTAATGACTTTTCAGCTGCTAGACTGTCATCCCCAGTGTAACTCACAGAAACCTGGTTAATTAGCCTTGTACTTTGGAAAAAGATCTGGTGTAACAGGGTAAAAATAATTTCCACTGCAACGCTCCGCACTGCAGTTAAACAAAAGTCCAAGGAGATCAGACATCAGAAGAACTGCAACCTCCAGAAGTACCAGTGACTTCCAAATGTACCCTGGACTTACATGGCATCAACACTGAGCCAGGGAGTGATACTGGTGTCTGATCTTTACTGGTTACTGCAGATACCTCAGCCTTTCCAGTCATGCAGGTTTGGAATTGCTAGCTGGTATTTAAGCTGTTGCCTGTGCCTTTGTGCCACTTCTCAATATTTCACACCACGACTCCCCTTTGCCTGGAGCGGGATGTGTAATTCCAGTGCTGCACCAGCTGAGCACAACCCAAAGGACGGATGCTGAACTTGTTCATGGAGTGATAAATTAGGAGCAACTCCACTGCTGGTGGTGACACCGAAACACACAAGCCTGGACTCGGGTTCTTCATACCTATTGCAGGGTTTGGTTTCTAAGTGGATGGCTGGGAGGCTAAATGTAAAATGATCCACCCCCACCCTCCTGAAAAAAAAAAAAAAAGACATTAAAAAACCAAAACAAAACCCCAACACATGGAAGCACATCAAAAATGTGTAGGAATGGGGGGGATGGGGAATCCTTGCTGAAAACAAAACAATCCTTTGCCAAATGAGTTGTCATGGCTTTACTATAACATTCCCACAAAGAGGAACAGAATTTTCTTTATTGTGAAATCTTCGTTGTGAGTCTTGCTGCTCCTGGGAAAAGTCATATGTCAGAATAGAACAGTGTTTCCAAATATGACTAGTCTGAACAGATAAACAATGAATGTCAACACAGCACTCAAGGAAGTATCTATCCGTGGTTAAATCCCTTTCTGAGAGAGTTTATATTCCTGTTCTGACAGTATTACACACAATGAGTACCTATAGAGGTGCTGGCCTTTGTACACCAGACCCTATTAAACTCCAGTTAGAGATCCTGGAGTCTCAGTTATGGACAGCCAAAGCACCAGCTGTGTCTGAGAACATCCTGCAGCATTATCTGCTGAGGTCTGAACTTTATATTTCATTTTCTGCAGACTCTGTGGCACATAAGAGTCGGACAAAATTAATACTGTTGTTCACTTAGGATTTTTTAACTGACTAAAAATCTGACGAATTTTCAGGTTTAGCCCCTTGCACCTCCCAGATTTGGAGGGGGGGAACAGTCATACTCCCACTTTGGTTGTTCTGGGGCAGGGAGTAAGTAGCAAAGTTCAGAGAACCACGAGAAAGCAGAAGGGAATATTCCAGTCCTGTGCCCACTCTCATTACAAACACTGGGATCAAGTTCATCTTGTCCTTTAATGGGTGAAAACAAAATGCACTGTTAGGAGGAGGTCCTTGAGAAGCAAACACCAGTGTAACAATCCTGCTCCTCAGGCTGCTGCATCCAGGAGCTCTTTAACCAATGTGCCCAGCAGCTTTAAGGAGCAGGTTTCCTACCTCAAGCCATCCTCTGTTTCAGTCATGTCTGCTTTGACCACCAAATCACAATTGTGTTTCTACCCTCTGGGTGGATCAATTTTCATTTCTGTGCAGCAGAGCAATGTTACTTTATTAAGGGAAGCCATCCCTCTGCTGCCCATCAGTCTAAAACTTAGGGGTCAGGACAATCCACAGGCAATAAATCTGGCTCTCCCACTTCCTTGGGTTATATTCCTATTTATATAGGCTGTGTCAGTAAAGACAAGAACTCTTTCTTCTGATCAGCATTCAAAGCCTTCCAAAACTCTCATCCTCTCCTCTGCCTTCCAACTTCTCTTAAATAAAGACAACAATGACTTTCGGTTCTCTGCAGGTTTTTCCCTCAGGGCTGAGAAGCTACTCAGGAGATGCAGCATTTCAGAGACTTCCAGTCAAACCTGATTTTCACATGGAGAGGGGGGAGAAAGGCTGGCCTTTCATTTCAATATGCCCCAACTCTGCATCTTCCAAACAGGGGTGTTACGGGGCAGATGAAGATCTGACACACTCACAACATGTATTCTGGACAGCAACTTTCTTTTGTGGTCCCACCACACAGCAGAAGTTTGAATCCAACACATTAAATCACACTGTCCTTGTTGTTAGGGGAGAACTGAAGGAAGTTTGGCCACTGGAATGGTTTTGTTTTTCGTAACACTGCTGAACACAAAGAAACCCAGGAGCTTGGCAGCCGATTCCACCATGTAAATCCATGTCTTTCTAAATTACCAGAAAGTTCACTTGAGGTGAAAATCCTCCATGAAAGTTTGGCTTCTGAAATACCTCCAACCAGCACCTCAAATCCTTTTTTTAGCATTATTCACCATAGGTGAAGAAAAAAAGGAATACTGCTAGCCTTTGAGAACAGCATAAAAGTTTCAGGGGACTGATAATGAGACCAATGTAACAATAACTGAGAGCAGCTAAAACATCCATCAGCAGCCAAGTCACACCCGGGGTGGCTGTCACAGCCAGGAGGAACTGTGTGGCAGAAAGGAGCAAGAACCTTCTGCAGAGCACTGCAGATTGGCCATTCAGCAACAGGTAGGGCTCACATCTTTAGCCAGCTAACCTGTCTGTAAGTAGACGGAGACACATTAGGAAGGGTTTTTGCAATTCCTAATCCTACACCTCATGAGTCAGTTCTGTTTGCAGCAGCTGCCTGGGCTTACAGAGGTTACAAAAGGCAGTGACAGGTTTGTTTACTTTCACATTCATTCATTTTTGGCTTATTTGTTGCTGCAGCTACAAAGTTCTGGTATTTTTGGCTGTGCTGCCATGATTGTAATGTCTTTTATGTGCATGTTTTGCATGTAATTGCAGCTATCCAGAGTTACCTCATTGCTCCATGAAGTGCACAAGACACTCTGCTGTGTGAAGTCCCTGAAACAGGGAAGGTACGCTCAAGGAAAGGAACAGCAGCTCCTGGTCTCAGCATATGCCGTGCCCTGGTTCAGGTGTTGATATCCTTCTCAAAACAGGCTCAGCCCACCTGCCTAGACTATACAAGCAACCAGGGAACACTCACAGGCAAACAGGAAGAAAAATACTTGAAGTGCCTGGTATAGCACATACGTCCAGTGGAATAGTATACTGAATTTCTAGAGGTGGGGGGAAAAGAGGGTGCAGATCCAATCCTTCCTTCTACAACATAAAACAGGTTAAAAGAAAGGGAAAGTTTCCTATACTCTTCATCAACCCTTCCCTCACATCCCTCATCTCTAAAATCCTCAGCACCTACCCAGTCAGTGGTCAGCCAGCCTTGGAGCACAGGTAAATTACCTACCTGATGATTCAGTCCAGGTCCCTTCAGAACTCTGCACTCAAAAGAAACCTAAGCTTTAAAGGACACGTTATCACCATAATGAACAAATTGATATTATAAGTGTGCCCCCTGCAATTTACTTCTCTTTCTGGAATTAGCAGTATTTCAGGAGATACTGTTTTCTTGTAGCTAAAAGGAACTGGAGATTCACCGTATTAGTGATTCTGCAAGTGTTTTTAAATGGGAGAATTAACACCTACAGCAGGCAACATGATTGACTTGCATCTCAGCACCACTACCTTTCAGGAACTTGACAGACACTAATTTTGGAAAGGTGTTTTGCATGGAAGACTGGCATTCAGAGCACATGGAAAATTAAATACGTGCGGGTGTTACTTAGCAACCTACAGAACAAGACTTTCAGAGTAGATAGAAAAATTACCAACTTGAAAGGATAAAGTTTGCTAACGTGTAGGAGCAGCAACTGCTCTTCAAAGCCTTCAAACTGAAACTCGCTGCTGTACACAGAGACAGCCAGTCAGAGCCACGCCACTGCCTCAGACTGGTCTCCTAAAACAATTCAGCATTTTCTGTGAGCTACAACTAGGAGCTGTAAAGCCACACAGCAGGAGAAAAATGTCAGTATTAAGCTGGATTCTCAAGGCTTTCTGCAGTTTTGCTTAACTGCTTTTAGAGTAGCTGGCTAGCCAGGGACAGGATAGATTCAGAAATTGCAGGGCTCTCCAGCGCCAAGGACCACTTAAGCTAAACACCTCTTTAGCAGAGCTTTGTTTTGCAAAAACCCACAACCAAGGTCTCGTTTTTCTGTTTATTGTACAAAGCAACACATCACAGCACAGACAACCCCCCCCCAGGCTCTGCAGATGCTGCAGCACTGCATACAAGCACTTCCATGCTACAGGATTTGTGCTACGACCCTCTGTGAAAGGCCCAGAGATACCTGATAAAGGACCCAGGGCTGTTCATCTTGCCTGAAACACCACTCCAGGAGAGCAGAGGGATATGGACAGAGTAAAAATGCACGAGCACACCAACATCATTCAAGTCAGACACCAAAGCCCATCGTGAAGAGGTGGTGAGGAGTTCCAGGTGTGTTTATGCCTTTGCAAAATGCTCACTCATGCTGAGGGAAAGAAAACATGCCCGCTGGAAGGTCTCCAAAAGACTGCTCTAAAACCCTCAACACCTTCCTTCTGCCCTGACCTTCCATAGGTAACTCTTCAGGGAACGCCTTTGTGCTGAGTGCAGCTATGAAAACAGCCACAGCCAAACAGTCCCCAAAAAGCAGCTGTGCTCAAGACACAGAATCTGCTCAGTTACTCAGGACAGCAAGAGAAGTCCAAATTACAGGTTTCCATAGTTTAATTACAAGCCACCTATGCAATGGATGGAGCTCTCCCATTAAGAATGGCTGTTCACGCTTTTAGGCAATTAAAGCAACCCATTCATTATTCTGTTCTACAAAAAGCATAGTTTTGGGTTCTGGTGTCCCTGCCTCAGGTTTTATATTGGTTATTGCCATTTCAGAAAGTTAATGGCTGCAGGGTTGTTTGAATTTTTTCTTTCTTAAGAAACTTAGAGAATGTATTTTTTGCTACCATGTACTGATATGGCAGGATATGCTGCAAGTACATCAAGGTTGGGCTAAATGTATCCTCTCAATCTTGATTTGCATAGAAAGAATAAACATAGCCAAGAAAACAAAGCTCAGAGTCTACAGAAATATTTGTCACAGAATAGAAAAATAGTAGGCAGCAAGGCTTTCCTAGCAGTTATCTGGAGCCAGAAAGTAAAAATATTGTTCTTCCTGCTATTAAGATTTAAATAGATATTCAAGTCAATTCTAAAAGCAAGTCAGAGGATGGGAAGAAGTATCAGTGTGGGAAGATATTACATAAACTGAGATGCAATTGAAAACAGAAAATTAGGAAAGTGCTGTGATCCTCTTCAATCTACCAGGTCAAACAGATTCAACTGCCACTACTATCTTAGTTCCCATTATTTGCTTGGGCAGGAAACAGGGGGCATTTGGGGGAAATCAGGCTTGAATGCCAAACTCCAAGCTTTGCACTTTGAAAGGATAAAACCATGGTTTTTAGCAGTTGTGTTCTCGCCATTTACACTGCCTTAAATATCATCCTGTTCCACCCCCTTCCACTATCCCAGGTTGCTCAAAGCCCCATCCAACCTGGCTTTGAACACTGCCAGGGATGGGGCACCCAAAACTTCTCTGGGTCACCTGTGCCATGGCTTTACCACCCTCACAGCAGAGTGCTGTGAAGAGAGGGACAGCTCTGGCCAGGCAAGAACGAGCCTTGGTCTCACTTTCCTGTCTGAAAAACAACATTCACCTTAGTCAGATCTCACACTCCTGAGCATCACAGCAGAGAAACATCACGGAAATACACCCATGGGTGTTGTTGGGAGTGAAAGGACAAAGGAAATGTAAACTCTGACAACCTCACTAAGGTTGAACAGGTGGAAAATGTTTTATCACTGGATCCAGTTTCTTTCATTGAAGCTGAAAGAGGACTTCTTGGTTGCTGTTAGCAGCAGTTTAACCAGGAGTAGTAAAGGCACCCTCAGCAGGGGAAAGGAAGGAAGAGTCATGCTCTTATGCCAGTTTCACTGAAATCCATACAGAAGGAACAAAGAACTAAAAAAAAAAAAAAAATCATAGTAGGAAGAGTAACCACTTTTAAATGCTTCCATTAGCTATGCCAGACACTGAAAATAAAGTAAGAACCTCAAGAGTAAAGTAACAGAGGAATGTGGGGGGCTTTTTCCCTTTTTTAATTTTAAAGGTGTCCATATACAAAACTGAGTAGCATAACAGAAAAATAAGAGGAACCAGAAGTACCTGCCCACAAAGGGGATTTCAACATGGTAAGTTTAACTGAAACACAGTGGGGAAATGAAACTGAATAGGAGAGGGGCTTGATGCTGAACATTAGGTTGATCTGCTCCTCAGTTCTTTATGGTGTTTGCCATGTACACAGTTGGGGCAGACGTACCTTATTCTGACACAAGTCCTTAAGGGTCGAGTCGAACAGCCATAAACAGAGGAACAAAGCAATGCTATAAAAGCTGCTGATATCTTGATACTGCTGAAGCTAAATGAGCCACAAAACCACTGCAGAGAGCAACTTATTATCACTTTTAGGAACACTGTGCATATGCTGGTCAGGACTCAGGAGGTTATATGGAAGGAAATATCAGTAACAGCACTGAGAAAGTGCCAGTTAATTTAAGAAAAAGACTCAGATAAATCAAAGTCCCTACCAATTCTGCAATATCAGAGACGCAGATACCAACAGACTGGCACTGAGGAAAACAACATAAAGCAAAGGATAAATACTTGTTCAGCCTTAACAAGCAGTTTTCAAAGCTACCTGCAGTTATTTCAATAGAGAGTGATTAATTGTGCCAACTATTGACTGTTGGTAATTGTCTGTACACTTTTACTTTAGGTACAAAAGCATAAGTGAATGTATATTTTTTGAGGACAGCCATGCTGACATAAGTATTAAGGGGCTGTCTGCACTAGACATCATAATGAACAGCTTTATAGTCCCTTTATAGGTCCTAAAAACCTGGTGAAAACCTAAGTTTGATGCAGTAAACAAGAGAAGACAAACAGTTTTTTTGCATGGGAAACTTTATTTGTTTTAACAAAATACACAGTTTTTGGCAGGAGTACTCACTTAGGAGCCCTTCAGCCTCCTGAGTATTGCCCTTGCAGAGGAAGGGTTCTGGATGCCTGCTGATCTAAAATCACCTATGGATAGTCCAGACAAGCTTAGCCAAACCATACATTGCTTCACGCTGAGCAGCCATCACAACTCTCCTGATTTCCATGGGGAAACGGCACAGAGCTCAGCAGAGAAGGGTTAACAGCCCAGACATGTGATGTACAAGCTTCCCCATTTACTACTGTGACTGCAGACCAGGTCTGCAAGGACAACAGTCCCCTGCTATTCCAGGCCTCATGTTCTCAAACTGAAACTGCCCTTTTTTCCTCGCTGTGTGGCTGGATGTGGTGCACAAGTGAAGCACTTTAGGTTTGGTGCCACTAAATGACAAGAGATCCAGCTGGAATCAGCACTCAAGACATTATCTTATTCCCCCCAATTATTTCTAGGGACTTTCTGTATATAAATCTTGCTATACACAGCACACTTCTTAAAAAAAAAGTCAGACCTATAAATAGCTCCCCACTACTCCCTTCTCCAAGAAGAATTCCAGAACTGTACAGCACACACATATATAGCTTTCCATCTGAAGATTTAAAAAAAAAAAGTGAAGCACCATTACCAAGGGAAACTAATGGTTACTCAGGCAGCAGGCATTAGCTTCTGCCTGACATCTACTCATGCTCAGGTGTCTCCACACTTCAACCCCTTGAAGTTTTACCTTAACTAATTTCAGATCTACCCTGTCTCCCAGCTCTAGTTGACACCAGCTGGATCCCACGTGTGAGAACAGAGGGGGAGGCAGCAACTGGACATGAATTGCATTGTCTTCCTCAGAGACATAATGGAGGCAACTTGACCAAAAACAAAAAAAGAAAAAAGTGTAGATAACCCTCCACTTTGTATTTCCAGGCAGCTGGAAACCCAGCAGACAATGTAGCTGTTGCTTAACAAACACAGAAATCTACATTGTATGCCAGGTTCATGCCCCAAACCTGGACAGTCTTCACACAGAACTGATAAAAAGCAGCTATGCACATCCCAGTTCACAGTATGTTTCCTCCCCTAACACACTATAGGCTTGCAGTCAGCAAAGATCTTTCAATACCTTCCCTTTGGCAGGAGAGGTTGAAGATCTTTCACTGAAAAAAGTGAAATCCAACTATTTTCTGAGCTCAAATTTGCAAATATTCCCATGAGCTTTGACTACTTAAACCCCAGGACCAGGCTACAGAAAAAGCTGTTGCTTTCCAATCCAGAACATCCAGGTATTTAATCTGATTCCCACTGTGAAGCAGATCCAACAGATATCCAATCCTTTGTTTAGGGCCACACCTCAGGCTTTAGCTTGTTCGAACTGTGAACTTGTTCTGCACCCAGGAGAGAAGACACAAATCCAACAAAAAAGTCTAGACAGGAGGTAGGAGATGCCATCAGAGACCCAGTAGCCAGATGTAGCTGCTGATTGTAAAGACAGAATCTACACTGACTACTGAGCGACTGATGGGCAACTACAGGTTCTGGGTTGATTGATCCACAGCATTAATTCCAACATGACCTGCAGAAACAATCAGGAAAAAAATAATTAAAATCAGTACATGAAAGAATTCTGTAGATTAGCCTTCGTAAATAAAGAACTTTCCACCGCTGGTATCACACAGATTTCTTGTGGACAGCAAACAGAAAAGGAAAATTGTGTGGCCCAGTCACCTCCAGTATGCAGTCATTGGCTTTTATAGTTAAAAAGCACTCAGTGTTCCTACACCTTTATTATGAAATAACCTGTTTCATCCCCATGTATTACTTAAGACCTGCCCCCAAAATGCAAATAATACGAGCCGCTCACAAATGTGAAGTAGAGTAACAGCAGAACCAAAGTCACGTTAAGTTTCTTCTTCATCCTCCAACAATATTGTACAAAATGACATGAAAAAAAAACATGAATTATGCAAAACCAGGCTGTTCTTAGTCAGAAAGGGCATTAAGTAAATAAAAGTAAATTTATGGGCATAGAAGCAATCCTGGAATGGGAAAACATATCCCACACTGCAGTGAGGAAAGAAGTACAACTGTGTAATTTAGCAGAGAGGAGGGAAGATGCTTAGAGTTAGTTTCTACTAGAAATCAGTCCAGCACATCAAGTCTTTGCATAAAAACTCCCATTCATTGTGGCTTGAAATTCTTCTACCTCTGTTGTTAAATGAAGAAATCCTGGCTCCTCTTTGCCAGATCAGGAACTGTCCCAGCACAGAACAGCACATCTGAGAAAAATCCCAGTGGATACATGCCTAGCTTGGCCTCCCAGTGGTGCCTGAAATGTACCCCAGGTAACTCCCTGAAGTCTTGCACGTGTTAAGATTTTCATTGGAAGAAATGCCATTATTGGTAAAAACAAACAAAAAATGCCCATTAAGTTAGAACTGCTCGTTAAATATTTCAAGCATTTGTTTAAATAAAACATTTATCTGGGAGCTGGGAAGACTTTCAACTTCAGTGACAGAGTATTTTAACACTGTCATCAGCCTGCCAAGTGTTTCTTTCTCTTCTTCTTTTCAAACACCGAACCATAATCAAGTGTAAGAATTTTTATGTATTTTTAATAATTTTTTTGAGCACTTTTACCACTGATGTTTGATTAGATTATAGCAATATCAGCAGTTATTCAAGACTGGTCTACTGGAAAGGAAATAAGAGAACAGCTTGCTGTCAGATACTTCTGGAAGAGTGGTAGTCACTATGCCCCCATGGTAATAGAATCATGCATGCCCTGCCGAACTTTTTTCCACAACAGAGTTTCACAAATAGCATTTATTAATGATGAAAAAACATTATTTAGCCCCTGTGCAGTACCTATGCCACCCTCTAGAGTCTGCACAACAGAGGGGTTTCCCAGGAATAGGTACCAGAGGCACGAGAGCAATGGCACAGAAGCTGGGAACTGAACATAGGCACTTCTCTGCTGGAGCCCTCACCTCAGTGATTTGCACAATTCATTCACTGCAACCTGTCCGCTTCCCCCTCCTTCTGTAGGCAATAATTTCACCCTTCCCTGGCTTCAATCCTCCTCAAGCCAAGCCAGCATAACCCACTGCAGTATTGCCACCACGCTGCAGCTTAGAGCTAAAGCCATTCCCAACCTCAGAGCTCCCAGCACCCCCAGCTTCCCTCTCAGCCAGAGCCCAGCAGTATTCAGGAGGGCAAGGATCATTCCACAAAGGGGGACAGAGCTTTTCCACCACAGGCACTTCGGGCCTGGGGCCACTCAGAGGAAATATCTCCCCTCCAATCCTCAGCCAAGCAGGTTCTGGAACAAGCCAGAGAAAGCACAGTCACTGTGTCTTCAAGGAGAGGCCAAGAGGCTCAGACAGCAGCTTTACAAGACTTTTGGTGATACAAATGTTATTCTTAAATTAGAAATTTTTATTTTAATGAAAAAACTTTCAATTTGTTACATTATCAACTATTCAGTCATTTGTGAGTTTTAGCCAGAGCCCTTGCAACTGTAAGAGGAAAAGTGAGGTGAGGGGATGAGCAGAGCCTTGAACCCAGATAGCACCCTCTTTTTTAGGGCAGGTGATGCTAAGGGGCAGCTCTTGAGCAGTGTTCTGTAAGAACCCCCAGACTTCTGAAGTTCCCCCAGACCTCTAAGGGTGTGCATTGCTCCCAACTTTATCCCAGCCCTAACCAGGGCAGCAGGAAAAGGTCCAGCTCCTCCGATGACAAAGGGTTGGGTCACTTCAAATTCAGAGCTCCTGCAGGAAGGGAAAGTTTGGGAACACCTCAGAGATGCAGGAGGTCTTTGCACATACGTAACCTGAAGCCTCAAGCTGTACCATAATCCTGAGCAGTGCCTGGGTTTGATATTTGTGCAGACAGGAGTCTCACTGCCTCATGAAAGCAAGAAATACCAAGTTACTGAAAAAAGCCACCATCTGTCGTCTATAAAACCAACAAGCAGAGCTTTTGACATTGGTGAACTGTTCTAATATAACATTTTATTGCCAAAAAAAGGCAAGATGTGACTGAGCCCATCACCATATCATGCTCAAATTAGAAAAAACCTACTGGATGTGTGTTGTGCATTAAATACAAAGGCAGGTGACTAGAAAACCTGTGAATCACCTCCTAACAGACTCACACCTTTACTTGCTGAATCAAGGTATGTTTAATACAAGTGAAGGATCTTCAAGTACATCAATCAGGACAAGAAACATAATGGATACATAGGCCACCATTCTTTTTCTGGTTTGGATGAAACAAATCACTTTTAAAACCAAAGCTGTAGAATCGACAGGAAAGGCAGCAAACAGGTTCTGATCAAACAGCTCTGCTGCAAGAGTCACATCATGGGCTAGTACATTCTAAGGACAGGGATGGCACTGACAAGCATTCAAATCTGTAATGAAAGGGGGGGAAAGCTATTCAGTACAAATACTTTGGTGGGTGGGGAAAGGAAGGAGGAAAATACCAATTACTTGTGTTTGGACAATAGTTCTTTCCATGAAGTTACTGAATTTGGTAAAACGTTTTTGTCCTGGCCAGCACAGCCGCAGGTGTCAAGTGAACTGACCACAAAGAAATAGGTGCCATTTTACTAGTATCCATATTGTGATATTTACAAGTGGGGAAGCTGGATGCTTTTAATTAAAAAAAAAAAAAAAAATCATTACCTGGATGTTGGTGGCTTCAGTAAATTCCCAAACAAAGGCAAGCCAGCATCCCTACAAGTCCAGAGCTGACAGTTTCACTGAGATTTAATAAAGCCATCACCAGGGACAGCCAAAACACAATTTAGTGCACTGGCACTGCAGTTGAAGAAATATTTCCCCATGCTTAATGCACAACACAATGGAATTTCAGCATTTACCAAGCATGCCAAGAACTTCTAATTACCTAATATGAACTTAGGCAAAGAGCCATTCTGTCTTAAGTTCTGAATTCAGTAAAACAGATCAGTGCATTGTTTCAAGCAAGTAGGCACCGAGTTTATGAAGGAAATGCATAATCATGGAGTTCAGCTCTGCACTGCAATACACACCACTTAACGAAATGGGAAAGTTAATCAAGGCAGTAACTTTTCTTTTTTTAAAAGCCCACAGTAATGACACAGAAGGTGAAACCAACATTAAATACAGGTGTCCAATTAGAACTCATTCTCACACACATGAATTCCTCTGCAGTTGCATAACTATGCCAGCACCAGGATATCTCTGCAGCAAAGCATGTTTTCAGTGATCCCAGCTCCTGCATACCTCAGACCCTGTGACTGTAGTGGTCAAACCCATTCAGACCAGCTGATGGTCACTTGACTCTCCGCACTATTTATACATTGCTCTATTAAGTGAAGCTTCTGATTGGGCTGAACAGATTTATGAAAATCCTGCCCAAGACATTTCTTAAATTGCTCTTCCAGAGAGCACTAGTACGAGCAAGCCTAGGGAGGTATAGAGCTGGCACGGCCTTCTAAAACAACTTCCTAAAGGCAAAACCACTCACATTCTTAAAGGCCAACTAACTAACTCGTTTTTAAAATTTGATTGCTGATAAATGCAAACAGTTACCTTTAACCAGGACTTATTTTTGCACTGACCTCACAGACATGGTCTTTGAAGGATTTGATACAAGCAGATAAGAACTGGCTTAGCTGCAAAAATCCATAAAGGATGCTGTAAATACTAATTTGAGCATGCAGAAAAATGACCAAGCCAAACTGTAGACTAATTCAACATACATTTTACAGCCATAATAAAATAGGTTTCATAAGGAGTTAAGCAAACTGTTCAAACTGAAATTGATGGAATAATGAAGACTGCAGCTTTGAAGAGTGGCACAAAACTTCCATGGAAGGGTATAAGCATGAGCTAAGGTCCCTAAGCTAGAGGCTTCTGTGTGCTAGGAAGTAATGAACTAAGTTTCTCTAATGCCTGCATTAGGACCACACTGTTCTGCAAGTGAGTAACATTCAGCTGTCAGCTATTGTTAGTGCATGCTCACACCCCAGTGCATTGTAACCATCCACTGGACAGCAACAAAATGTGAGAAACTGAATTAACTTATTCATCAAATCACGATTTTATGAGCAGTAAGGTAGAATTCTATATAAAGGCAGCAAACAGCGCCAGTGCAGTTTCTGTTCAGGCACAGAGTGTTAAACAAACACCTTGCCAGAGGACTCCAGCTCAGTTTTTTACAAGACACAGGGAAGGTAGCGCTGTGCACACGAAAGGTATTGGAGAAACACCCACAGCCAGACCTGCTTGTGTGGACACAAACCAAATGTTTCGAACCATGAGGCAGGGTTACAGTGCAGGAGACTGCCAAAGCACAGAAGAGGTTAAAAAAAAAAGGTGAAAAAACAGTTTTCCCCCCCACAACCTGTGTGTCCTGGGTTCCCCTCAGCAGTCACAGCCCCTGTGTCTCTGCAATAGGTTTGCCAGACCCACTGCACACCAGCATTTCGGGCACATCAGGGTGTAGAACATGTGCAGAACAGACCCACCCAGCCATTCAAGAAGCAAACAGCTGGTGCTCACAGCATATCAATATTATTGTAGTAGAGATGTTAAGGATTCAACAGCTGTCAAAGAATTATTTTAACAGTTTCTCAGCTAGCTTAATTCTCTTTTTTCTAATCAGCATGCATGCACCTTGCCACAGCACACCCCCAGCATGCCAAATATCAACAATTTGACTATCGATGCAGCTGAAACATGAGCAGAAACTAAATGGGTAATCACAAAATATTGTATTTTAGTGCAGATATGATTCAGCTGAAGTTAAGACTAAATACTAATAAATTCTGATGCTGGGTGAAATTACTCAAACAAGCCTCTCTCAGTACCCCCTACAGCACATAATCTTTGATGGCTGGGCTCTGAAAGCCCTGCTATGTCCTTACCATGCAATTCAATTCAAGCTACCATGCAGTTTCAGCCTCCATGGTACCCAGTCTGTGTGGAAAACAGGGGCCCTCATCTTTAGTAACACTGTTATTTTTTCATCCTGGATACTTACATGCAGAAAATATCAGGAAAAGAAAATAAAGAAAAAATAAAAATTTAAAAAAAGAAGAAAATATCAGGGAAAGAAAAAACATAAAATAGCAAGCACCTAGTAAACAAGTGAAAGCATACCAGGGATGAGACCAGTTTGATCCAGAAGCTGGGTAACAAGCCAAGTGCCAACAACTTCTAAGACTAACTGGCAGCACTGACAGTGTGATCCTTCTCTATCCTTCTCAAGGACCTACTTTAAAGATAATTACTCTCATAAGTGCAGTTAGTACTTACTTCACAGGAGAACAGCATTTGTGTTACTTGAACTTCACAAAATAAGGCACTTCATTAGTCAATTACAGAGCTGATGTTACAAAGCTACCTTGTCCTGTACCACACCAACATGCAACAGGAGGGTGGCAAATATAAATTCATTTACTGTCCTGTTGCCCACCATCTCCTACTTGCCTTCCTGTGAAGTGAACTCAACTGGGGGAGGTAAACACACCCTCCCCACCCTTCCAGCCAAGTGCAATATGAAGCTTAAAACATCTATGCTAGGAATTTAAAATGTAAGTTCTAATAATATAACATCCCTTATAGTGCTATAGGGAAAGTAACTCTGGTCCCCAAGCAGGTCTGGGTAAGCTGGGGAAAGAATATAAAATAACTACCTAGATAGGTGTTTTAAACCAATTAGATGTAATCCTGTAGGATTGGGAATCTGGACTAAAGGCATGGTTTGGACATTGTTGTCCCTTATGAATCAGAGGTACTCACTTTATCCCTCCTGCACATGATGACAGCCACCTTCCTCCCCCTGGGAAATGCTAGAACCATCCCAACAAACAGAACAAGTCCATGCAGGGTGTCAAACCTGTTATCTTACACAGCAGCAACCTTTACCCTGGAAACACAAGGGGGCAAGTTACAAGTGTGTGAAAGGAAATGCAGAGTCCACAACTTCAACAAAAACACAACATACAGTCTTAAGGTGGACATCGAAAAAATCATCGGGGGGCATTAAAGCCCTCAGAAGCCTGCAAATCTGAACATAATGCCCAGATTACAATGCAGATGCAGTTAAGGTCTTCAGAAAATCTGAATTTAAACCAGAACTGGTGTTCTAGGTAAGTGTCCTGCAAATTAGAAGATAAAGCACCTTTCAACGACAAAAAATAAGGTTTGCAATTCTTCAAGTGTTAAGAACTCTTTGCAAGAGACATCTGAAAGCCAAGGGCACATTTTATCTTGCCTGAAGATTATCACATGACAAGAGCACGCTACTGTGCCACAGAGACCTAAATGTGTGTGTTTATCCCACAGCTCACATGACTTTGCTTCCTTTAGACCATAAATGGTGAAGAGAAATATGTTTAGCAGAAGAGCAACAGGTACAATGTGCTAAGAAGTTTCCTAAAATAGGTATCTATTCTACAGAACCCGGGGTAATATTTACTGGTATTAAATCTGCATAAAGTAATAGACACCAGCCAGTCACACACAGGTTACAAACACCAATTCATGCAGTTCTAGATAGGCAACATTCTATATTTAACTTAGGAGAAAGCAGGAATAGTGATGTGTAAGGGACAGTGGCATCAATGCTTTTGAAGTTAGTAAGATTCTTATTCCAAATTGGTACTCCCAGGAACATTGCAGAAGAAGTCACACAATTCTAGCTTTACAAGTTGACCAGCAGAGGAGTTATAAAGTACACAGAACTGAAGGTCCTTAGGGAAACAAGAAGATTGTGTTTTACTGAGACAACCATTTGAGTGAAGATCCCCTGCTCCTTCCACACAAATACACAGACACATACATGCACTTCACTGGAGTGATCAGGCAAACAGGGACAAACAAGTGCCTTGGCAGGGGAGATAGATGGCTGTCAGTACTGCTTTACCTTCTTTAAGCATTTCAGCAGAAAGACCTGTTTGGATCTAGGACTGTACTGCATGGGCCACTAGCTGAGTTGTGTAATAAGGCCATTAACATTTGAGTGACACGTGTAAGTCAAAGCCAGGCTGCCCTCTCATGCTTGACATCATACAGATAATTAAGAGGGAGCCAAAACACGGGGCTGCATCCGTCAGCGCAAAAGCAGTTTGTACACAGGGAATGCTAATCAGTAAACTTCTAGAAAATGTCACAGTAACTATGCTAGAAAGGCACAAAAGTCTGGGGTAAGTCTTAAATGGGATCCTGAAGAAAAACCACAAACCCACGACCTTAGTAGGTCAAAAAATGCATGTGAACACACTGCGATATGAAAATTTAACTCTGACTTTATCCCTCTTCTCAAAAGGGAAAATACAGAACCTGCAGAAGAGAAGACCGAACTTATAGAAATATTTTGTGCAAGTGTACAACTCCCACGAAACAGAACATAAGAGGCACCAGCTGGAGAAGCATCTTCTCTCATGGTAGATATGATCTCCAGGCTGTTTTACCCACTCAGAATCTTGCCAAGATTATCTTTTAGTTTTTCCATAACATGAACTGTTTTTAGACCATCTCCAAGAAAAAGGCAAAAATTAGCCCAGGATTGTTGTGTAAGATGTGACTGGAAAGAACAGAAAAGTAACTCACTCAAGTATCCAATTAAATGGGATACCTCAAGAATCTCAGGAATACTCAAAAATTCAAAAGTATATCCAGGACAAACAGGAAGAAATATTGTCCTTCACCAAGGTGACCTTAAAATGAAGAAGGCAAATTTATTCAGGGCAGGCAGTGACTATGGTGACGGGAATTCACAATACTGAGAAAAAGAATAAGGACAAGCATACCAGTGGGTTTGAACAAAGCCTCTTGAAGGGAAATCCTGGATAGTATGGAACATCAGTAATATTTCATCTCATAATAGGTTCAGGCTATGACAAACCAGCAGACCACAGCAATTATAAGGTGATCTCAGTTTTGAGCTGTGTATTAAACAGTATCTGCTACCAAAGCCTTGAGATTAACACCCCCCTACTACAGTGTGTAGTGGTGGACAGTGACTAAACTCATTCTGCAATTTGAGAAGGTCTCTTGGAGAGTTATGAACACTGTGTTACAACAGCAGGTTTAACTGGAGCTTCTCATGACATTCCTGATGTGGCCTGAATAAGCACTGCTTCAGGAGTGTGTGACTACAGGTTCCAAGTGAAGAACTCCACTGAAAAGCCATCATTCCTGGTTGCCAACACATACTTAAAACACCAACTCAAAGCAGACTGGGATTACAGGCTGTATAATAGAAACCCAGGCTATACCTGCCCTATTCCATCCAGTTTGATTTACTGCAATGCCCACTCAGTTGTTGTTAAATTCTGCTGCTTAATAGGACATCTATTCTAAATGCAAGTATTATCTATTCCTACTCCTAGAAACACCATTGCAGAGCAGGAAAAAGCCCTGGGTATTCCTCTGAGAAGTTTTAAGGGTTCTGTGGGATTGTTTGTTTTTTTTATTCCAAGTAATTTTAAGGTATTCCTGTACTGAATTAGCCACAGTACACTAGAATAAACAAGAGCATTTCTGAATCAGGCCTACTCCAATTCAACAGCTTTCTGCCCAAAAGGGCTTTTTCATAATCAGAGATGCAGCATGAAGAAATGACAGCAGAGTATACTCTAAAGGTAGGGTTAAAGACCAAACACCCAGACAGGACAGTGAGGATGATCAACCCCAAAACTCATGGTACATCAGAACACTACAAGCATTTCAAAGGGGCAAAACTCAAAGCCAGCTTAAGTACGAATCAGCAAGCAGAGGACACAGACCAACCATTTCATGTGTGTCTACATCAATACTGTGAATGAAGATTGCCCTTCAGAACAGAGATTTGCTTCACAGGTGAGGTGGTCTCCATCCCTCTACAGCTGCAAGACACACTGACATTAAGTGTGACAGTACATGTTTTGTTGGTCTAAAAAGAAAAATATCAGTAGCAAGCTCTGCAATAAGCACAGAAGGCAAGTGGCAGAGCGTTCTATATTCATGCATAGTCGTTTATCTAAATGCAAGGTTACCTGGACAAGGAAAGTAACTGTCACTGCAAAACACTGTACAACAGTCAGGAACATGTCAGATCCATTACTGCAATTAAATTTAATCTTTTAAGCAAAGCCTTTAGAACTAGATTCCTATTACAGGTCAAGATGACATTGAGAAAACTTAAATTTAAGAGAACTTACATGTATCCATATTAAATTCAGATCTCACACTGCATACTTTTATTCTCAATATCATATGAAGGAAATACTGCCTTTTTAGCATAACAGCTGTTAAAAATTCTAAGTATTATCAAAACATATTTCAAAAACACCAGGCAGATTTATACTGATAAATCATTTGTTAAAGTCTATTGAGCCTGATAGCTTGTAATAGGCAGCAGTAACAGGAACTACTATCAAAAAGCCAATCTCATTCATCCTCACTCTTTTCTTAAGATGAGTGGGGAAGCCCAAACAAAAACATGTGCATGAACACTTCTGATAGGCAGCAAGGATGACAGGCACTCTTGACTCTCCATTCTGTGTCTGCTAATAGCATGATCAGCTTCAGAATAATTCTTACTTCTTTTTATCTCTCTGCCCATAAGAGATTCACAACTACTGCTGCAAACACGTAAAGTAAAGCAAGAAACAACTCCTTTTCCCTGTCAAATGTTGTACGGAAGGCTCAATAAAAAACGACTTACTAATAAAGCAGAGTCACTCATGTACAAGCTTTAGAGTTATGGATAACACAGCTTTTCCACTCTAATTGTTTTCCACCTATACAGCACAGTCAGCACTATAAATAATGCACAGATTTACAGATAAGAGACCTGAGAATTCTATGTTCCAACACAGGTTCAAAGCATTTTCCCATCATCTGGTAGCAGCATTTTCTCCTAAATGAAGCGTACGTTCCCATTTGGAGTCTTGCTTCTCCATCCCACTGTAGCAGCCTTCTAAAGGCTCCCAGGGGAAACATCTCCCTTTTGTTGGCAGAATGCCTCACACAGCATCACTGGATAGCTGGGAAATCCAGTGCACTGCAAGAACACAAACATCAGCTCAAGATGACAATTAGATGGCAGAGCTGCACGTATAAGTAAAGGAAGTACATTCAAACAGTAATTTTGGAGATAATGCCATTCAGAGCCTAGATCCTGGTGCATATAATCATAAACATTATATGTACAAAAAAATTCCATGGTATAAGGCAGGAAGACTGATAAAGTTGTTTTAAAAGTAAGTCATTCTAAATAGACAGAGATTCATAGTGCAAGACAGACATTTTCAGTGAAAGTAATCCCTCTGACATCTCAAAAAAGAGACTCTTAATAATTGATGCCTTCAAGAGAAGTTACTTAGCTGAAGCTATATATTAAACCCCAGGAGATGCAGTACAAGTGTTTTTTACCACATTCTGCCTTAAGAACTAGGAAGTAACACTACAGGTTCTAATGGGTTTAACTGCTTTCAATACTAAAATGTGGTGAGGAACTAAATACGACCCAAAGTTTATCTGAAGCTGTTTCTAACTCCGTGCGTAGCTGACGTACCACCAGTGATCAGTCATACCCAGACACGCTACTGGAAATTCTCCTGAAGAATAACCAGGCATTCAACCTAAATGGCAAGAAGTGCAAATTGTGAGGGAAGATGTAGATCCAAGCAAACCAGCCTCTTTATCCAGCACTGCCTGAGTTCTGACAGTGGCAGGACAGAGGAGTTCAAAGGTCACTTTCACAGTTGATGTGGGTTTCCTTTAAGATGCCTGGAAAATGACTGTGCTGACCACATCCACATTCTGAAATACTTTTTTGAGAACTCCCAACGAAGCTTCAGCCAAAGGAACAGGAACTGACTCATTTGTACAGTACCCATGCACTGCAGAGTCACACTCAGATGTGTGCCTGAGGTACACGTGGGCAGGGATAAAGGAGGCAAAGTTCACATTGTATTTGAGAGACTCCAGTCTGGGATTCTGCCTGGACACACCAGGGCTCAGCACGAAGGTGTGCTCACACACATCTTTATCACTGCAGCCTGCCACTCACTGGCAGCCCCTGCTCTACTCTTTCTGCTTCTGAACACAAATTTATGCACAGAACTGAAGACTGCAAGCTGAGCTCCAGACCGTGAGCTGTCCGCAGTATTTTACTATTTGCAACTCAAACCGGCCATGAACAAAGAGATAAAGATAAATAAGCTGTCATGTTATTACAGCCTGTGTGTGGAGTGGGGAAAAAAAAACCCCAAACCAAGTGTACCTTTTAAAATGGACTTGGCTGTATATACCATATGTGAATCAACTCAGCCCCAGCTATGTTTTACTGCAAGACAAAACAGTTCTGAAAGTGAAACTTGAAGGATCCAACAAATCATCCCAGTATTTTCAGTTCATTCGGCAGTCTTCGGTGCATGGGAAAATAGAATGCAGTGAGGGAAGCTCTCTACAGGACATATATACTACTAAGTATCACCTTGCAGCTGCTAGCTATGTATAGACTTGCAGAAAACAGGCATCCCATTTAAAACTCTGCTTTCTATAAAATAGGTGTGCCACTAGGCCATTGTTTAAACCCACTGAAACTGCACTGAATCATTTCCCTGAATAGCATCACAATGAAGTGGGTGTGTTGTTTTTAACTCAAGGTGTCTGCTAAGCAAGCTCTTGTAACAATTTTTGATTATCAGCACATCCCAGAAGCCTAAGACCCATCTCTGAAATTCCACAGAAATTGCACTTACAAGCACAAGATGCCAAAGAAGCAACCCTGCACCAAATAAATCAGGGAAAGTAAAGGTTGGATTGCAGGAAGAAAACACCTTTGGTCTGACTACAGAGCTATGCTGCTCAGGATATCCATCAGAACCTTCCCTGCTCCTATCTAACTGGGCTACTGAATGCAACCCTTTAAAAACAGGTTTACCTGACATCCCAGCAGTAGTTTTCCCCATGGGTTTGGCTCTCCAGGCTATCACAAAGAAGCAAGTTTATCTACAACATACAAGCGTTTTGTTTGGGGTTTTTCCCCTCCTCCCCTAAATGAATATTTGACTAAGCTTCCTTGCCCATATCTAGGCACCTTTTAATTGATGTGTATTTCTGTGGTATTGAATTGCATACTGCTCCTCCACCACAGCATTGCTTTTAACCTCAGCCAAGAAACAAGAAAGTTCCAGTAGGCAAATTTATCAGGCAGCAAAAGCATTTTGGAAGTGCTCAAACCAAACAAGTCAATCTCTGAAGTTACAAATTACTGAGGGGCATTCTGACTACAACATGCAACTCTTTGGGCAGAAAGTCCTGGGGAAAATACAGCACTCAGCTTGCCAATAACAGCTTTTCCCCTCCTCCCTACCAGATCAGGTAATCAAACAGATGAATCCTGTGCCTAACAGGAGAGCAAAGCATGCCATGGTACTTCATACTTAAGAGGTAATTAGAGACTTCTAATTCAAATATATTGCCACCTTCTGTACTCATTTTCTAGAGCATGATCCACATATGTTTTCAGGGGAAATTCTGTGTTATATAATAGTGCTACTAAAACACATCATTGCCAAGAAAGAGACACCTAGATAGGATAACAGTCATAAGAGCTTTCTTTTGTGGTGTAAGAAAGAAGTGGTACATGTCAGTTTTTTCTTACACAAAGGTCTCTCCTACCTTGCTGCTATTACTGACATACCCAGTGGAAGACATCACCTTTCACATTCAGGAAGGAGCCACTCCTCCCCATCACTCAGCCTGCTGAAAACAGCTGAACAAAACCAGCAAGGCAGCTGCAACCTGGAGCATCACCCTGACATCAGCACACTTCCACTAAGTTTGTATGTGGATTTCAGAGTCTTGGATGTTCATTCTTCCTACAGCCATAAGCCAGCTGGGAAGAAAGCACTTTGATTTTCTGAATATGACAGGAGATTTTTGCCTTTTCCAGGTGTTGTACTAAAGAAGCTTTAGTGAGACCTGCATGATATTATTGCTCAACAGTTTCTGAGCAGTTCCAGACAGGCAGGTGACCTCCCAGGAAAAGTGATGCCACTAGTGAGAGACAAGCTCACGCTACACCTGTCTGACCAAGGGCAGCATTTTTATGTTCTGTATGTGAAGATTGGCTATCATCAGTCATTTCAACTCCTCAGCCATCTGAGCATCACAGAGCAGAGCCAGACCCCTGTAGCTGACAACAGCGGAGAGGACTGGACCACTACAGCACTCAAGTGAGCAGCTCCTTTACGAGACATATAAATCACAGACAGCTTCCACCAAAAGACTGTCTGGGCTAGGCAGCAGAATGGAAACAAAGCAGCCACTCAACTTCCAGTTCCTCTCCCCAGCCACGAGGCACATCCTCCTGTCTGCTTGCACCAACAGATGCTCCCGAGAGTTAATGATGCTGCACTGCGGCTTGGTTCAGCTGGAACCTACTAGAGGAAGGTCAAAAATCTTCTAAGGATGCTCAGAATCCCTTAAGCAAGGATCAGTTCCCTGATAAAGCTGCTTAATACCTTCACAGCCCATGCTGTGGTTGTTCCTCTCTGAGAACAGCAGAGTTTCTTACACCTTGCTCTCCTTGCGCCCTGCTCGGGCTTTCCCTATCACAACTGCAAACACTATTATGCAATGTACGTGAGTGCTACATTTCCTATAGTTTCCGGGAGAAAAAATAAACATTGGATTTCATCCTCATTCCACAGCTGCTTGTGGGGAGGGAGGCCTCCCGTCCACTCCTTCCTCCCCTGAGGAATTTCGGAGGAGGCGCAGAGCTCTCCCGGCCAGGGCTCCAGCTCAGCCCCGTCGCAGCGTGCCCGGTTCAGCTGCTGCCCACCAAACCCAGGCACTTCATGCCTGGGACACTGCACAGGGCAAAACACCCGCCTGCTTAGGGAGCTGGCACCCTGGAGGCTGGTTTTGCTGTTAGAGGTAAATTGGAAGCACTAATTACTGATGATAATCTAATTTTTTTCACTCACTAGGGACTATGTCAAGAGCAGGCTCCCAAAAAGAAGTCTATTTGTAAGCACAGTGCAAATTGATTACTACTAGCACACATAAAACATATCCAGCAGAACACTTTAACCCTCATTTACTTGCTGAGAAATCAGTGCTTTATCAGGCACCTAAATACACTCAAGCTTTACAAGAGACATGTTAAACTGATTTAAAAAGACTTCTGCACTGATAAGTGATTAGTGATACTACAAACATAGTCATCAATGATGAATATTTACATATTCATTAATTCATCCAGAAGCTTAACCAAAGCCATAGGTCTGAGGAGTTAAATATTTGCTGATGCTACATGAAGATCTCCTCCATTCAAAGGAGATCATACTGTCATCTTACTAATTAGTGAATTTGGATACAACTTGCAAGATCTGCCTGAAAGTTTACTCTTCCCACATGTTGAATGAATTAAGGAAATAGTTCAAAACCCATCAAATTTTCAGTTCTTTTGATTTCTGCAGATGCCTCCTGAAACAATCAGGATGGTCAAGCATCTTGTCTCCTCATATTCCCAAATTTTTCACCCTTTTTTTGCCAGTTTGCTAGCACACAAACTTCTCCCTTGTATCTGCAGCCAGATACTGGCAAATACCTCCAGTTTTTATACAAAACCAAGAATGATATCACGTGATCACATTCACGTGACCATCTCCCATTCAAAGCATTCAAATCCCATTCACTAAAGCACACCGCCAAATCCTGAACCTTCTTTATCACAATATCATAATTTCAACTAAGCCTGAAATTTAAAGTAGGATTGTGTATAAGCATTATAAAAGTCTGCTCTTTTAAATACTGTTATTCAGGGTTTTAATATCTGTTGTCCCCCCCATACAAATTAAAAGGGCAAAGCAAAATGGACCTCTCAAATGAACAACTACTCCAATTATTTGCAATAAAGGTATAGAAATCATTTCACATGTATTGCCCAACCCCACACTTGTTGGACAAGGGCACCAAAAGATTAGTAAAACACAAATATTTAATTATTCACAAGCCATCCAGACCTGTGATGTTTTCCTTAAGGTGTGACCAGCTGGCTACAAAATTTAGACCAGATGTTGCTCTTAAAATGAGCACTGATTTATAAACACGCAGTTTCACCATGACCAAGACAGCTACAAAACTGTACAGCACTATGCATCTATTTATAAGAGATGTTTCTGATGGTGAAGAAAAGTGAAACATCTGGTTCAAGATGATTATGAAACAGACAAATCTCATCACATAATAACTACAGAGCATAACTTTTCAAGAGCACAAACTGATGTGCAAAAAGGAACCCAAAATTCTGCAGAAAGGTACTCGCACGTGTATTAGGCAGCATTACTGTAAAGATGGAGTGCAGAATGACCATTAGAAGGCCAACATAATTATTTTCAGGATGCGGACTTTGGTATCTCATTATGTAGAGAATAACCCCAGTCTGCAGATTCACTGGGAGGGTTACATCACTGCCCAGTACTAAAAGCAAGCATGTATTGTTGTAACACGAGTAAGCATTCACATATTCAAAATGAAGGGGGTTTTGTTCTCCCTCATCTACAAAAACCTTTGGAGACAGCCAGAAATTTTCAAAATGGATGCAACCACTAGTAAGAGCTTGGCCTAGAGAACTTATTTCTTGATGGTTGATACGTTCTAATGTTCACTTGTGCTCCCACAGAGAAATAAAGCTCATTTTAGAAGTAGGGAAGAATCTGAACAAGGCTATACAAAAAGTCAGCGAGTAATTCCATTTGAGAAACATGTTGCTTGCTCAGTGTTTCTAGGCAATAATTCTGTCAGATCATTAGTTTCCCTGGTTCAATACCTCATCTTATAATGCATGGTATGAGCTGTGCCAATACAGTGTATTTTTTTGATAGAACAGCTACACCTTCTTCCCTAAAGTTGGATGCTTACAACAGCATATCTTGGAGTTGTATATTATAGTCAAAGATGAAATTTTTCACCTTTATAAAGAAATCAGACTAAAAAAAAGAATAATTTCTAGGAGATTACAGAACATGTTCTCCTGTGAGCCACACCCAGTCCCACCTTTCCAAATCTCTGTTTAGGCAACACGATGACCTGACTCTTGAGACACTGTGGGGATATAATAGTACACAAACTTGAAAAGGAGGTTTAAACTGTTCTTCTTGGGCAAATAGTTTCAGTTCAAATTTATCGGCAGGAATAGTCAGATTCAGCAGCATCTGTATTGTTAGGCAAGCCTAGACAAGGCAGGCTTTTCTGCTGGGAATTGCACAATAGGCCCGTGTCAGTTATCTCTGAGAACAGGTCAGAAACACAGTCATCAGGAGGATCTGCTCAAGAACTCAGCCAAATCGTGTGGGCACGGTGATGGTCCGGAGAATCTCCTATGTGCCAGACAGAAGGTGTGAAAGTGAAAGAACAATTTGTAGGTCATCACTCCATCATCAACTTCCAAGCCATCCAGCAACGCTGTAAGGTTGTTTGAGTCAATTCATTCTTAAACTTTACATCTGAATGATAAAAGCAGATGTTTCTGTCCTGGGACTGTTGAACTTTTAAGATACTGCTATTTGTACCAGTAAATCACTTATTTAAATCGCTACTGCTCATCAGCCTTTATGAGCAATTCAAGATCTTCACAGAAATGAGTTGATGATGATGTTCTGGCATTCTGAACCGAAGCCAATGATAAATCACATTTATCATATGTAGGAGACAGGAGGATTTAGATATGCACTCCACCTCAGTCTGTCCATGCAGCAGCTTAAGTTTAACTTTTTTTTTTTTGGTGCTGAGGATTTTCAACAAGACATTTAAAGAAATATTAACAGCCTATTACAAACCTAAAAAATTGCTACATCTCTTACACATGTATTTTGAAAGACGCTTCATCTTTCTCACAAATCTCAAGCAAACAAGTAACACCAGCTCAACTTTTCAGCTGCGCCAAGTAATTTGTAAGAACAAATCAAACATGATAACCCCCAAAGAAAACTACTTCAATCATGTATTTCTAACAAGTACAGGGGCAGAAGTACTATCTGCAGTACTAAAATTACAGATGGATGAACAAAGTGTTTCTGCATTTGTAGAGAACAGATTCCATGCAAAGAAACCAGTTTTCAGACCTCAACACAACCAGAATTTAAAGGGGAAAAATTTGCTCAAAGAACTGTGAAGAAAAGTAATCTGAACGGCAACTCCTTCCTTCGCCATGTAATAAATGTAACATATCTTCAGGGATTGGAAACAAGCATCCCTGCCTATTAAAAACTTTCCCTAAATTAAGGCTAACTAGAAGTGTAACAGCAAACCCAGACCCCAAATCCTGGGCAGGGGAAAGAGTGATGTCTAAGAGGTGGGGAACCATGGTACTACCAAAAGCAATCCCTCACTGCCACGCTTGGGAGTGCGCTTGTGTGCTGATCAGACACTGAAATTACCTCTGGAATCCATCCAGTTCAAGATGCTACAGAGTGAGGGGGGTACACACCATGCATTTGAAGTTTCCACAGCTCACTGTAGTTATTATAACAACTTCTCACTCAAAGAACCCATTTAGTTGCAAAAACTTATCAATATCCAGAAGGTCAGTGTGTGTTACGTGTGAGAGAGGAGAGGAATGTGATGGGCACCAGCACGTGGTCTAAGAACATCCAAATTAACGAGTCTGGAACTTGCTGCTATCTGACAATTCTGGGTGTCACCATGCAGTGCTGCTCTATCGCACATGTGCCTTGCTATCCTCACAATCAAAATACTTTACAGCATCCACACACTGCTGAAGTGCTACCAAACAACTGAATCAATCAGGGACAGAGGTGAACCAGACACACAACCCTTTCAGCATCTAAGCTGCCAGCTGACACAGAATTACAACACTGTCCCCCCCCAAAAAAAGCTATTTTAATGCATTCCTCATGTTTGCCCTGCTCTACGTCAGTCAGGCAACACCACTCACGATAATTAGTAAAAACTGTTATTGTGACACATAACAAAATTTACTTGTTGCAGCTAAAATTTCAGATTCCCCCAAAGCATTTTGTAATTCCAGGCATTTTCTTTTTTAAAACAAATATTTTCATTACATATGTTCACAAAAATCAGACAGCAAAAACTTGCTAACAGAATGAGGGTAAAATGTGGTTTTGCATGAGATCATATACTACAAAACGTAAGGGGTTTTTTTACGAATAAACTGGAACAGTCAACAGTATGACACAAACCAAAATACAAGTAATAGACATGATCTAAACAGAACTTGACTGGAACACGTTGATTTAATTCTCGAAATTTCAGTTTATGCTTAAATCAGTCAGCCCTCACCTCATACAAGTATTTCAAAACAGGTGAGTGAAACCCAGTGGGAGGGGACTGATCATTTTAATAATAGACAACAAATTGACTACAGTTAAATTTTTTTCAAGCTCTGACTACTTAAACAGAGTAGTATGTGCTTTTTATTTTTGGGAGAGTGGGGGGAAGGGAGCCAGGGGACCTCTGGGAAGAATGCTAACCTTATGAATTCTTCCTCTGGAATTTTAATTGGTAAATCTATAAGTAAAAACGTACCCAGCTGCAGGGAGCTGCTCCCCAGCCCCACCACAATCACAGAACCTCAGAGCCGTGTGCTCAAGCCTGAAAACAGAACATTACCCTCAGATGGTGCCCAGTCACACCTGAGCTGAGGAGGAGACTCCGACAGCAGAAGTTGGATTAAGCTCTTCCCGATTTGTGAAGCCAGAGTGCCTCTGGAAGACACACTTATCTCAACATCTATTCTTTTTATTGCTTCTCTTATTAGACATTTCCTACTCGTTT
>VZRS01003935.1:227659-286980 GCA_013398055.1 Ifrita kowaldi | reverse complement strand
TCCAATTACGGCGGAGAATTTTCTGAATTAGCGGGGTTACACAAAGGACACTCATTGAGGGGGAAGGAAAAAAGGGCAGCGAGCGGGAGCGGGAACGCCCAGCCGGAGCCTGCTCGGTGATTTAAAGCAGGAAACTCCCTCGCCTCACACAGACACGGCCGCATTCAGCACCGGCCAGCATCTCCGCGGGAGGAATGTCTGGCGCACATTACGCTAATCCTCGCCCCCGAGCTGGGGTTTACACAGCCACCGCGGCCATCGCCTCGCTCGCTTCCCCCCGCCGAGGGCAGAGGCGCAAACCGGCACTTCCCGCCTCACCGCGGAGAGAAGCCCTGTCTGTTACCTATATATATATATATATACACACACATATACAGATCTATTTTCACGTATAAGCTGGAAGCGGCTCGCAAAGCAAGGGCTGCTGGTGAGCGATGTGCCGGCACTGCTCTGAAAAACTTCTGCGCGCGGCGGATAGCACGAGTCAATAAAAAACGGGAATTACTGAAAGGCATTAGTGAGCGACTAGCAATGAACAGCCCCCCGCGCCAGAAAACGCTCCCGCAAGAAAAGACCGCCTCTGCTAATGAATGATATACGTTTTAATTGTGAGGGGCTGCTGCGAGAAGAGACGAATAGTGTTTAAAACCAGGCTCACCCAGAAGCAATGCTGAAAACCTCACCTGCCCACAAACCCGTACGGAACACAGGCCAACATCTCCGAGCGCCTGCCTGAGATGCCACCGAGCCACGCTGCATCCCCCGCTGTTTTCCTGCCCTGAAGAAACACGTGTGGCCGCGAACATCACACGGGAGCGGCAAACGCCGTCCAAGGCACAGCCGGAACAACGGCCAGGCTGCCTGCCACTGACAAGCCCTGCCAATCCCAATTTATGGGCAGGAAACGTATGCCAGGACAAACCAGCCGAGATGACTCAAGTCGCCTCTCCCCCACCCTCCTGTTCCACAGAACAACAGCCCTCTTTAGCAGCGGGGAGTAGGATCTCTTGGAAGAATGACTCAAAGTTGCTCTCAGGGGTAGGGGAAAAACCCCCACAGAACAGAAAACACCCAGTTCCCCCCCACCCCCTCCCCTTTTCCACATTGTATTAATGCACCACACAACAACTGTCCTGAGGTAATAAATACAGTAAAGAGAAATCTAGTTGGACCACAAGATAAGTTTACTGAGGTCAAACCCAAGGGAAAACTAATCTAACCACATTTTCAAATTGTTTGGACTATTCCATAGACCAATAAAACCATAAAATGACAAAAACATCCTATCCTAGAATAGCATGAGGATAACAAAAAATGTTATGTTTAATTAAAGGCAGATGACTTAATAAAAATTTCACACTGTGTACATACAAAACTCAGTATCAGTTTTTCATCTACTGTATTTTTTTTAAAGAAAATGATCACATGTTTTAAGCTTTTGGGGATATTTTTTATCTTTGATTAAAGTGATTTGATTAGAATAAAGAGATCAGAATACTTTATAAATCTTGTCTCTGTGCATTAAGCCAGTAAATGATTTTAAATAACAGACAGATTAGTTTATGGAGAATTACATGTTCCATCTTCTTAGCAGACAGTGAATAAATCTCTCTTAAAATAGCCACGGGTTTTCTACTAACATAAAAAATGGGAGATGCTCTGTCCACCTTCATTGGAACTTTAATGATAGATAGCAGAATTGAAGACAAGACCTAAGATAACAGGTGGAGATGCAGAAATTAGGAACTGGAAAGCAAACCAGCCAACACCTCCCTGAGAACTTTATAAACGTGACTGAATCCCCATCTTGAAAAAATGCTTCCCCACAGCTCCTGCAATTGAAAGGTTGTTCCAGAAGTTGCTTCTGATGGTTTGGACCTTCTTTTTTTTCAAAATTTCCATCTTAAACTTACTCGAGGTCAGCTGCTGGCACAACATGAAGTGATCTGCATTGTCCTCTCNCCCCCCCCCAAAAAAAGCTATTTTAATGCATTCCTCATGTTTGCCCTGCTCTACGTCAGTCAGGCAACACCACTCACGATAATTAGTAAAAACTGTTATTGTGACACATAACAAAATTTACTTGTTGCAGCTAAAATTTCAGATTCCCCCAAAGCATTTTGTAATTCCAGGCATTTTCTTTTTTAAAACAAATATTTTCATTACATATGTTCACAAAAATCAGACAGCAAAAACTTGCTAACAGAATGAGGGTAAAATGTGGTTTTGCATGAGATCATATACTACAAAACGTAAGGGGTTTTTTTACGAATAAACTGGAACAGTCAACAGTATGACACAAACCAAAATACAAGTAATAGACATGATCTAAACAGAACTTGACTGGAACACGTTGATTTAATTCTCGAAATTTCAGTTTATGCTTAAATCAGTCAGCCCTCACCTCATACAAGTATTTCAAAACAGGTGAGTGAAACCCAGTGGGAGGGGACTGATCATTTTAATAATAGACAACAAATTGACTACAGTTAAATTTTTTTCAAGCTCTGACTACTTAAACAGAGTAGTATGTGCTTTTTATTTTTGGGAGAGTGGGGGGAAGGGAGCCAGGGGACCTCTGGGAAGAATGCTAACCTTATGAATTCTTCCTCTGGAATTTTAATTGGTAAATCTATAAGTAAAAACGTACCCAGCTGCAGGGAGCTGCTCCCCAGCCCCACCACAATCACAGAACCTCAGAGCCGTGTGCTCAAGCCTGAAAACAGAACATTACCCTCAGATGGTGCCCAGTCACACCTGAGCTGAGGAGGAGACTCCGACAGCAGAAGTTGGATTAAGCTCTTCCCGATTTGTGAAGCCAGAGTGCCTCTGGAAGACACACTTATCTCAACATCTATTCTTTTTATTGCTTCTCTTATTAGACATTTCCTACTCGTTTTTGCAATAAATTTAGCTCCACAACAACCTTGAGCTCTATTTTTATATACAGCATTGTTCAAAGAGCTTCCGAAAATTGTATTAGGAAAGAGAGAAAGGCCTTTGAACAATTAAGACAAGCTTCATACCAGAAATGTAATCTCAACACTAGCTAGTTTCTTTTTCCCCTTTTTGGAAAAATCTTCACATGGGGATCTGAGACAGATGAAAGCAAGAGACTTAAAAATAAGAAACAACGTTTTATGCATCAGAACCAACAGAGAAGACCATACTCTGCATGACACCTTTTAACCTGTAACCAGAGATCTTTCCAAATGAACGTTCAATACGTTACAGCTCAAAAAGAAAGTAAAAATAAATCCCACAAAGTTTAACAGCCGATTTGAAACACAGGTTACAACTTCCACATAATATACCCATTCTTTACTTATTGACCAGCAGGCGAGGTCTACCATGTATTACGGGCACTACTGTTTCCCATCTGACTTCCAGGCAGTTTTCAATGCAGCAATTAATGTACCGTATTTAAATATAATTGAAAGAAACATTTTTATACGCATTCACGCGGTAATACGGTTTCCAGGATCACACTATATTCAGAAGTCTTGTAAAACCCAACATTCTGAATATTTACATATATTTATATATCACTATATTTCTGCCTTGAAGAGAATTGTGTCTCTGAAGTACATTACTTTTTTTCTAAACACCGAGAGGATATTAAGTAACATGCACGTGGGAAGTTATATCTAGTTTTAACACGCAGAACGCAAGCGATCTCGCTTAGCTCGTGATTTAAAGCCACTTCAGTTTCCACACACGAAAAACAATGGCAAAGCAAACTTCCAGCGCCTGCAGCCCCAGCCTCCCCCTTCGGCGGGACCCCGCACCCCGGGGACCCTCCTCTCGCCCACCACCGCCCACACCTGAGCGCCGCGGTCCAGCTCCCACCCCCGGCGAAGGGGAAAGGAGTTTCCCCGCGACAAGGAAGTCGCGGACACACGTGCTAGGGGTACTTTTATCCAGACGGGGTTCCGAGAAACCTCCGAGGAACTTCCCCCTTGGGCGAGAAGAGGAGGCGGGGGGAGCAGGCAGCACCCGCGGCGCTCCCCCCGCGCCCCACAGGTGCGCCCCTTCCTTCCGTCCTTGCTCCCCCAGCGCCGCGCGCGGGGCACAGCGCGGCTCCGCGGGCCGGGCGCTCCCGCGGGCTGCGCTCCGCACTCACCCGAGCCCGGCGGCGCTTCCCGCTGACAGGCGGCTCCCGGGAGCTCCGGGCCGGGNAAACCTCACCTGCCCACAAACCCGTACGGAACACAGGCCAACATCTCCGAGCGCCTGCCTGAGATGCCACCGAGCCACGCTGCATCCCCCGCTGTTTTCCTGCCCTGAAGAAACACGTGTGGCCGCGAACATCACACGGGAGCGGCAAACGCCGTCCAAGGCACAGCCGGAACAACGGCCAGGCTGCCTGCCACTGACAAGCCCTGCCAATCCCAATTTATGGGCAGGAAACGTATGCCAGGACAAACCAGCCGAGATGACTCAAGTCGCCTCTCCCCCACCCTCCTGTTCCACAGAACAACAGCCCTCTTTAGCAGCGGGGAGTAGGATCTCTTGGAAGAATGACTCAAAGTTGCTCTCAGGGGTAGGGGAAAAACCCCCACAGAACAGAAAACACCCAGTTCCCCCCCACCCCCTCCCCTTTTCCACATTGTATTAATGCACCACACAACAACTGTCCTGAGGTAATAAATACAGTAAAGAGAAATCTAGTTGGACCACAAGATAAGTTTACTGAGGTCAAACCCAAGGGAAAACTAATCTAACCACATTTTCAAATTGTTTGGACTATTCCATAGACCAATAAAACCATAAAATGACAAAAACATCCTATCCTAGAATAGCATGAGGATAACAAAAAATGTTATGTTTAATTAAAGGCAGATGACTTAATAAAAATTTCACACTGTGTACATACAAAACTCAGTATCAGTTTTTCATCTACTGTATTTTTTTTAAAGAAAATGATCACATGTTTTAAGCTTTTGGGGATATTTTTTATCTTTGATTAAAGTGATTTGATTAGAATAAAGAGATCAGAATACTTTATAAATCTTGTCTCTGTGCATTAAGCCAGTAAATGATTTTAAATAACAGACAGATTAGTTTATGGAGAATTACATGTTCCATCTTCTTAGCAGACAGTGAATAAATCTCTCTTAAAATAGCCACGGGTTTTCTACTAACATAAAAAATGGGAGATGCTCTGTCCACCTTCATTGGAACTTTAATGATAGATAGCAGAATTGAAGACAAGACCTAAGATAACAGGTGGAGATGCAGAAATTAGGAACTGGAAAGCAAACCAGCCAACACCTCCCTGAGAACTTTATAAACGTGACTGAATCCCCATCTTGAAAAAATGCTTCCCCACAGCTCCTGCAATTGAAAGGTTGTTCCAGAAGTTGCTTCTGATGGTTTGGACCTTCTTTTTTTTCAAAATTTCCATCTTAAACTTACTCGAGGTCAGCTGCTGGCACAACATGAAGTGATCTGCATTGTCCTCTCTTTGCTAGAATGGTGCTTTTCCTGTGCTATACCACAAATGCCCCCATTCTTCCATTCTGCAGCCTGCTGGTAGGCAGCAGTCCTATCTGCCTCCAACTCTGAGGAGATATTTTATGCTAACGATTTTATCACGCTCCATCTCCAAGTTTTTCCCGAAGCATTTATTACAAGGTTCTTCATGAAAATAATTTAGATTAAAACAATCAGTTCTTTTTGAATGGAAACCGTGACTCAGATGAGCCAAACACAATATTCCACCAAAGTATTCTATGTATAGCATTTGTGTGAATTCGTGTGGCTGAAGCCAGCCAAATAACGTAAGTACTCCATAATGGAAAAGCTGATTAACCATTATAAATACTTCAGAAATACATTTTAAGGTAAATCCTCATAATATCCCTGTGAAATGGTAGTCTTCAGTCTCCTTTAGAAAACGAAAGGCCAGGAATACTTAAAATGTCTTGACCAACATCACAGAAGTTTCCATCAGGAAGTGAGCTGCACCTAAGGAGCTCTTGGCTCCCTGTCCCATGCCACATCTCCTGGAGCACACTGTGCATCTCATTCCAGCCTAGTGCTGAGCTGGATCATCTACAGTCACCTTCTACGTGGCATAACATTGAAAAGTTACAGCAGCTGCTCTCTAATGGGGTAAGAAGGTGCTTTCATCATTGTCCTCATTGTTGAGAAATGCTCTTTTTAGTAAAGTCGCTGTAGTTGGTGGTGGTGGCATTTTTGGGTGGGGTTTTTTGAGGGATTAGGGTCAGAGGCTGAGACTTTTGTCCTGCTGCAAAACGGGAATGCAGAAAGCTGCATCACTGAATTGCTGGCAGTGATGGTCTAATTTCAGCAGCTTGGCCATTCAGATATGACTGAAGTTCATCCGGATTACCTCTGCTGCGTTCTCTAGAGTAAGTACACGGAACCCCAACTAGAAACACGGAAACCCAACTAGAGCAGGAAGGCAGAGAATGAGGAATGTGAGAGGGAAGGCACTATTTTCTTCACACTGCTCTGTGCACCCTCACAGACAAAATCTCCCACCTCCTGTGTTTTCCTGTGCTGACCATTTCCTCAGGAGACCTGCTCCTCTTTATTGTTCGAGCAGAGACTGTTTCCTAATGCACTCAGCAATTGTCCTCTCCAAAATATCTTTCCCTTCTGACTTTCTCACCTTTGTGTCTTGGTCCAAATGTGAGGGGCAAATTGCCTGATTGCTTTTGAAATGCTCGTCATTGGTATTGGACACAGGGGCAGGACAACACTGGTATTGGACACTGGTCACTGGTATTGGACACAGGGGCAGGACAACCCTAGTCCTGGACACTGGTCACTGGTATTGGACACTGGTCACTGGTACTGGACACACAGACCATCCAGCTGACAACACAGGCGAGAGGGACTGATCCTGTCAACATTCCAGCACTCCACAGCGCTGCCAAAGGCCACCACCCACCACACCTTAGGTTCTCCTGTTCCCCAGGGAGTTAAGATAGCCCAAGCTAGGCAGTTCCCATCTTGCACAAAGCCATGAGGGAGGAGAGGGAGAGGAAAAGGCCACAAAGACTTTGTGATCAGGACTGAAGATGTGGAAGTCATCTAAGAACTGGGGAAAAAAGTAGATGCTCCAACTCCCATGTTTCCCTGAGGAAGGGAGTGAGCTCCCCAGCAGTGTGACACCACGCTCAATGCTAATTGCACTGAACGCCCTCCTCTGCCGGAGGGGAAGAGCCCAGCCCACGGGGAAGCTCCCAGCATCACTGGGACGTGTGAACCAGGCAAAGTCACAGACCACGGACGCGTGTGAATGTACATATCATTTCCTTATAGCTCCATGCAGAAGCAGATGATGTTAGGGAGAGGAGGAAGATATGAATATTCTCTTTTCTCCCCTACAGATCCCCTTCCCTGTCGATACTACTGAAAAAGTAAAGCTTGTAAGCACAAATATAAAGAAACATGCATCATTTAACTAAAAAGTGAGCAAGTCCTTTTTTTTTTTTTTTTTCCCTTTAGGTAAACAAGAGATCTAGGCTCTGAGAACCTTTTTATTAAAAAAAGCCACACAAAACATACAAACAAAGAAACAAAAAAACCCCCCAAAACACAATCCTCTTTGATATTTACCCTTAAGCTATCCCCTATCTGTCTCTTTTAGTGAAAGTGGAAGGGCTGTATTAGTATGCTCGGCTGAAAATGCACTTTTTCCCACCAGCTTATGCAAGTTATGGTACCTGCTGAGACTGATTCTCAGCATCAGTGTGCAGGAAGCTCCTCCGTGCTCAGTGTTATATACATAACACACGTCAGTTTTCAGAGGCACTGAGCTGCTCCTAATTTCCACTGGGATTGTTGGACTGCATCACCTCTACATACCAGCCCTCTGTAAACATCTCTTTTTCATGTATAAAACATCTCCTTTGAATGCCTGCAGTGTCTGATCACAGAACCTGAGCTGTGCTCAGCATTCAGCTCTCACGGAACACGGCTCGTCAAATACAATGATGGGCAGAACTGTAACATTTGTGTTTCCAGCGGTGGGTGAAGACAGGAGGTTTCCACCACCCATCCACAGCGGAATCTGGCGCAAGCTTGTAGGAAACATGAAACACTGCTACATGTTTGTGTAATAAAAGCACTGCAGCTTTTATCTTTTCTTGGAGAAAAGCTTGTTAAGGACACAAAGTTAAGACTAATTAAGAAGGAAAAAATAATATTAAAGTAAGGTCTTCTGGTATTCCACTTCCAACATAAAATCCCTATATATGGTTTTCTCAAAGAATTTTTTTTTTGAAAGATAGACTCACAAATGCAAGAACCACCCAATTTTAGCATTGCTGGCTGCAGCTCTGCTGAACTGCTAAAAGCAAGCACAACTCAAGACCAACGCAGTGGTGTTGTCTGCTAAAGTAACAAGAAAACCAGAGAACTGCTGCTGCCTCCATGGCACTTGTGAAAAGAAAGTCTTGTTAGACTCGTATCAACGTAAGTAAAACAGCAGCTTGAAGAAGGATTTCATTTGCTCCGTTTCTAAATCAACTTTTTCAGACTACGGTGACATAAATATACAGTGGGTGAGGGTGGGGGAGATTTGGGTGGGAGAAGGGGAGGATGGAGGAGGACAGGGTTTTATGCCAAGAGCTGAATCATAACCATGTGAGTAATTTTGCTTTTTTTTTTTCATAAGGGTATGAATCAAATTAAATTTGTTTTGCTGTGGGTGAAGGAAGAGAGAATATAATAGCATGAATCAGAGCTATCATCAAATATGTGGCACAGACTGAAAATTAATTACAATTACTGCCTTCTTGTAAAAAGTTTCTGCTGTAAGATGCAGCAATTTTGTTAATCGATATAATCCATTTTAAAAATTCACAGGAATTAAAACCTTTCAATTACTTTCCTCCTCCTTTTAATTTTTTTCCTATTATAACAAGAAAAAAGTGAGCATCTTTGAACAAAATCTTTCTTTATCTGTCAGATGTCCTTTTGCTCCAGTGGTAAAAGAACTGCTGCTAATAAAGAAAATTAGATATTAGACCACATGTAGTTTCTTCAGTCAGGACTAGCTCGAGGATGCAAGTCCAGGGAATACACTATTTACCACTTTAGCACAGACGCTTTATTAGGCATTCTAATAAAGACAACTTATTTAATGGATAAGCCAAACAGAAAAACACTCAATATCCCTTTGTCTATTCCTGTAAGAGTGAGATAAGGTCATGGAAAAATGAGTGTTGAGGACTGCGTTTTTGCACATTGGAATAGCCATTTAAGTATGAGATACTGGGAAAAGCATAAGGGGCTTAGAACAGAAAACCTCTTTTAAAGAGGCCAACATAAATACTTGGGAACAAACACATGCATTATTAATTACTAGTTAGACAGATAACCAAGGGTATATGTACTTTTGCACTAGTAAGGAACCACTGATTTTGATAACCAAAAAGTTATTGAGTCTTTGCCTCCAAGTTTCTAGTGTGGAGAAAATGGTGTTTAATTCCCTGTCTGAAAAACACAATAAAGCTACAGCAAGGCATCATTTGGAATCAATTCCTCCCCCTAAACAACTCCAGATCTTTCCCATAGTAATTCTCTTGCACGTGCCCAGTAAAACTCTCTGAATAGAGGACTGGTATACAGCATGTTCAGGAATTCAGCTGAACCACGAGCCTTAAGGACGCGACTCCCAGACAGACAGAAAACTTCTGTCGAGACCACTGTGGCTGCTGTGACTTTCCAGCAGTGCATGCAGGGGAAGGAAGAAAATGGAAGACAATTCCCTCAACCATTCTGGAAGACCCCCTTCGACCCTCTCAAACACAAAGTTGCTGGCCCAACAACCTCCTTGTTACCTCGTGGAGGCTGTTGCTCCTTTTATACTCAGCACCCAGGTTCACCCAAGCCTCTGTCAGGTGCCAGGTAGAACAAAAACCCAGCCAATTTTGCAGTGCTTGGTGAGAGGCAGATTCAACACATCCTGTGTGGATTATCCCAACCTTACAGCACCTCACAGTCTCACCTCACATGCAGGACATGTCATGGGGAAGAAAATAACTCAGAAGACCTCTTTGCAATAAAATACTCAGGAATGAAGGATTACTAGACAACAGCATCCACTGGAATCACTCTGTAAAACACAGCAACTGAAATTGCCCCAAAAACCTTAAAAATCCCTCAAAACACAGCAACAGAAATTCTCCTGCAAAGAGATCACTGCCACTGTGGCAACCAATATTTTGAGACAGCTTACTGATGTGGTGGCATAACAAGAACACAAAAATCTTTTTCTTTATATTCACAATCTCAGGGAAGGTCAATTCCCCCTCACTTTCCTCAAAACAAAAATCACTGATCTTCCCTAATTTTACTTGCAATGAAGAATAAGCTCCAAGTAGAAATAAAATGCAAGTTGCCAGAAGCTAACCAGAGAAGATGCTTAATATCTCTTCCTGAAGGATAGACCAGCATTTTTACCATAGCTGTGGTCATCTTTATTTATTACTCAACAGATTACCACAGGCCGTGGGTTGTCGTGGCTTTTTAAAATTTCTGGTTAAATTATTTCTCAACTGCTGTGTAGAATCCAAACTTCTCAAATGTCCCTCCTCCTTATTTTGGCATACAATGGCAGAGCTTAGTAGGGATTTTTAACTGTCCTATAGATGATATACATCACTTGGCAAAGTTAATTCCAAGCTTTCCATGGCAAATAGCTGCCATTTCTTGCAGCTGTTAGAAAGCTACAGAAAGGAAAAGAACATTTTTCTTTGGCAAAAAAATCACTGTATACCAATATTGATCAGAGCAGTAATGTTCCCAGCCACTAAACAGAAAAGCTCTTATACCTCAGTTCCAGATATTAATCATGTTTTGAATATTATTATTATAATATGCAATATAATTTTGTAGATTTTAGCTATGAGGTTTTTAAGTAGTTGCTAGAACATATCTTTTCTACCAGCTCTTCTCAACTGTCTCAATGACAAATTTAAAAGAGAGTCTTCTATCTTGGCTACAAAATCATATTAAGGGTAGAGAGTAATTTTTATCCAATTACAGAAGATAACATACTTATGCACTTAGCAAAATCATTAGAAATTTATCTAAACACCACAGATTTTGGTAGAAAACCCCCTGTAAACTCAACGGCTTTAAATTAGTACACACATTACTAATACTCATTTACTTTAATGGCTTAAGAAATATTTCTGAAAGTAGCCTTTGAAAACTGAAATTCTGTTTTGCTTTCAAAAGAGTCACACATCCTTCACATTTCCAGAATTACTGAAACAGTTCAAGGAAAGATGATGGGAAATTCCATTTGGAAATGCCAACACTTGCAAATGGGATGGGAACGTGATCAAAAACGAAGAACAAATACTTCTCCACAATTACACCTTTTGTTTCTCCAATCCTATGAAGAAAAACTATAGGAAGGGGGTGTGAGTGGATGTGAGGAAATGGCAGTTGTAGTCAGGAACACAACACACCACTCATAATAAAATATAGATCTTTCTTCCTTCAAAACTCATAGGCACAATGTGGCCTTGGGTACAAACTATTGCTTGCCCTCCAGTGCGTTTTTTATTCCTGCCCTGTTAAATTTAAAAGGCAGTCCAGGATTATGAGTTTTGGTGAGTTCATAATGGATGCACATGTGAGCTTTTAAATTAGCCTGTGATTCCTGAAACCCATTATTTGGAATTTGTTTCGAGGCATGTTCCAAGAGAGAGAAGTCTGAGCACAGCCAATTCTGATCTTGCACCTTTTACAGAGCTAACAGGAGGCATTTGATTTGCATGGATTAGTGAAGCCACTGCAGGCTGATTCATGTGCCTGCAACAGCTTCTGCACCCCAGAACTGCATCCAGAGGAGGGTCACAATACTAATAAACGCAAAATTAATTTCACACCTCCTAAATTACAAGGCAAGTCTTATCAGTGCTAGACTGTGAGCTTCTTGGGGCAGAGACAGCCTTGTCTGTCTCTCTTGCAGAGCATTAATCATGCTGTGGGTGCTCACGGCTAATAAGACGCACGTAAATCTATTCTGATGTGGTTTTTTGCCACTTCAGACTCAAGAAGAGTCACACACACACAGACATAATCTTACCTCTCCACCTAACGATACACTAATGCGCCTAATTGAAAAAACAAGTCTTGATAGGAACAGAAAGGCTTTGTTTTTGTTTATGCCACCCAGACAGAGTCTGTGGCTATACAATGCAAATAGTTGGCAAAACCTAAACCGCAAGTATGCAGCAGCACTGTGAGTAATAAAGATAATGTTTGTATTTTGTTTATGAAGAGCCCTAACCAGACACTAAAGCAAGCGTACCGAAACCAAACAACACTCAGATCTTTAGAAAGACTTCAGAGGATCCAAATCATATAATTTAATCACTTTGTTCTTTAACAATCTAAACATCACTTAAAATTTACAAGCAGTAATTCTGTGTAAGTTCTCTGAGCTGAAAAATGGGATGTAGCCAGTTGCCTTTTTCTACCCCAACTATTAAAGTTCAAACAAATCAAGCTCTATTACTGAGGGAAAAATAAAAAACACCTTACAAAATTCCCTTGCCCCTAAGGTTGAGAAACGCTGTATTGCTCAGCCAACATGGAATTCCTCCATCTCTGGAGTCATGTGAAAGTACCTCATAGTTACTTCACTGTGCCGAATAATCTCCATACAACTTTGACAACACACCTGTACTTCTGTGTGGAGTGCATGGGTAAGAAATGTATTCTGTACTTCTTAAAAAAAAAAAAAAGAAAGAAAGAAGAGATGCTGAGGTAAGACTTCTTGCTAAAAGAGAAAAGACAGATGGAAAGCCAAGGATCCAACTGGTTCCTCCCCACAGGGTGCACCAGAGGCAGCTGGACAGCTGTGCATGACTGTCCCTGAAAGATGTTGAACAAAACTGCCAACACATACCTTAAAAAGTAGAGTCTGGTCTGTAATATCACTCTCTCCAACCCCTGTGTGTGACACAGGAAATCAAAAGAGCCAGCACAATCATCCCTGCAGGAGCTGCCCAACAAAATGTGGGGAACTGGGCTTGGAGAACTCCCACTAAGACTTCACCTAGAAGTGAGACGTAGAACACAGCGACAGTCAGCTCTCCCTGCACAGAGCTGTGACACTTCGCTTCCTAACCCATGGTTCTGAGCTTCCACAGGCAGCCCAGACCCCTCTGCAGATGCCGCCAAGCAAGATTCTCGTCCAGGGTTGCCAGGTGACCCAGACCTGCCCAGCAATCAGGTGCTTAAGCAAGGACAGTGCTGACCTCCTGTTCTCTGCCTGAAGGGCCAGGTCTGGGTACATCACCCCATTTTATACCATGGCTGCTATGACATGACTGTGGCCAAAAGTCTGCTTGGGCAGAACCTTTTCTCTAGCAAAAAATGACCACAAATGACATCTTGAAGAGCTACTCTGCACACATGTGGAGAAGGTCAACAAAAACATTCTCTTCCAAACAAAAAGCACTCCAGCAGTATTAAATCTGCTCTAAGCCAGCTATCTTGTCCTAAGGAAAATCTACTGGAGATTTGGCTAGGAAAGACTTGGAGAAAGAGCAGAGATTGCCTTATCCTCGTATTATCCGCTCTGCAATCACCACTGTATGAGAGGCTGTGTTGGCTGGGTCTTTGCTCACAGGGTTTCTCAGGGAGAGCCTTGGCAAATACGGCACTGGGAGATAACACCCCTTGTCTGATTATCACCCCCACACGCTCAGGGACAATTGTGAAACACTCCTATGGAAATCCTATCATCCTGTAGCTGGAGAGGAAGGACCAGCATGGGATGTGTGTGTGTGTAGGAGGGAGCATCAACAGCAGAGCAGCAACTAAAGAAAAAAAAAAAAAAACAAACAAACAAAAAAACCCCCAAACCAACAAAAACAAACCCAGGATAAGAAAGCTGCAGGAGTAGTTAACAGGTTCACAAGGATGATTTCCCTGCTTCCATACCCATAACATTTCCTTTCTCTTATGCGCCCACTTGATTTGTAAAGGGAGCCATGTCCCAGCCATTCCTACAATCAAACGGGCAAAACTAAATAATTCTGTAAGCCACTGGGAACTCTGCACAGTCTTTGTAGCATCTGTCTGGCCAATACTCCCAAAAGTGGCACCTTGGTAACTCCTCATCAAAGCTCTTTGAGCTTCGTGTTTGCTCAACAGCCTAAAGATCCCATTCACAGATCTCCGCTGGGAAAATGCATGTGAACAGCTACAAAAACCCTCCAACAGCAGGCAAAAAGTGACCAGCACATCTTTCCTTCATGCCACAGACATCATCAGCACTGTTATTGAATGTCCCTTGCCTCCAACACCCAAATTGCTCCATTTCACAAGGAGAATCCTTCAGTTAAACCCTTCCCAAAGCCAAAGTGTCCCTGCACGTGGAGCATCAGCAGTCCCAGGGCGTGCTGCCTACACATGCAGAACCTACACATGAGGAAAGGTGGCACATTTGGGTATTCCTGGAGCTCTGCTTGCACCTTCCTGCCCCACAGCAGTTCTCCCTTGACACAGGTGCAGCGAAGTTTGTCAGGATTATTATACCCTGTGCCCAGGAATCTTTTGATTTCCCACAGGCTCCGAGTGTCCTGCAGTTAAGTCCAGGACAGCTAACCACTTAGACGCCTCCACAATTAAATGTTCTGGGAAGCAGGTTAGATTAAAAATACACTGTAACAAACATCTTAAAATATGTCTGCTCAGTCAAGTCTGAAAGGCAAGTGGTGCTGGTACATTAAAGTATTCCTGTTCACAGGGTAGCTTAAAAATACCTGATTTATTGCTCTTGGCAGCATTGTGTCTAGAGATAATCAACCACTCTTACCTCTCCTACACTGAATAGACTGCACAATATCATTCTCAGAGAATACTACTTCACTTTTAGATACCTTGTTCAAAGTATGAATGGTTATTTTCTCATCTTAATAAATGACGTAAAACCTCCGGACATATGGCAGCATTTGTATGCTTTTAGGCAAGCAGTGATAACTTTCAAATGTTACTTCCCCTCCTCCTCCTCCACTACATGAAACAAAAATGGAACCCATTTAAATCCTAGTGACAAACACATTTAAGAGAGACTAATTTCAGTTAAAGTTTCCAAATGTCAGATGTACACGTTAAATAATTACATTAAAAAATAAAGAGCAGATGAATTCTCATTCTCATCATTGGTTGAAAAAGTGCCTGTATATTTCCAATAAGGACTGCACAACTTTATGAGACAGTGCTTGCCTAAATTAGCAAGGAATAAACAAGTGTCAGCTCATACTTACAGGGACATATGACAAGTATCATTCATACCAACTCAACAGCTACCAGATTAGACGATTGCTGCTGCCTCATTCAGTTTTTTAAGTATCAATCCACAACTGCTTCACTTTTTCTAGTTTAAGATCCATAGCAGAGCTCAGTTTTTGAATAATGGTTACAACACTGGAACTGTGGATATCTGTGGACCAAGGGTTGGATTTCTCAGAAGCGGAAAGTCACAAAACTCTTAAATGAAGGTACGGCATCACACATATCAAGGTACTTAAGTAGGAGAAGTCATCTCCAGGAAGGACATGGACCTGTTGGAGCGAGTCCAGAGGAGGCCACGAAAATGATTATGAGGATGGAGCACCTCTGCTGTGAGGAAAGGCAGAGAGAATTGGGATTGTTCAGTCTGAAAAAGAGAAGACTTTGAGGTCACCCAATTGTGGCATTTCAGTACCTGAAGGGAGCTACAAGAAAGATGAAGAGGGACTATTTACAAGAGCCTGGAGTGACGGGAGAAGGCGGAATGGATTCAAACTGAAAGACAGTAGGGTTAGATCCGATATTAGGAAGAAATTCTTTACTGTGAGGGTGGTGAGGCCCTGGCACAGGTTGCCCAGAGAAGCTGTGGATGCCCTGGAGATATTCAAAGCCAGGCTGGACAGGGCTCTGAGCAACCAGGTCTAGTGGGAGGTGTCCCTGCCCATAGAAGGGGATGTTGGAACTAGATATCTTTTAGGTCCCTTCCAACCAAACCCTTTCTATGATTCTGTGATTCTAAGGTTTTGCCTGCTGTTTTCTTTGGAGAAACAAAGCTGCATTTCCCCAGCAGCTTTTTGCATTTACCAGACTCTCTCCTGTTACTGAGAAACACACAAGTCCTCCCCAAAGTATGTAGCAGAGCTGCACTGAGTGGTTCAGGTGTCCTCTCTGATTGAATGCTGTACTGTCATCCATTATTACTCAAGGCCACTCACGACACGCATTAACATTTATAAAGTTGGAATCTATTCAGCCTGTCCACCCAATAGCTGACTAACTGGATGTTATTACTTGAAAAATAAATCTCACAAAAGGGGAAAACAAAATAACCTGGGTACACAGAGTAAGCCACTCTATGCCTGTATTTTTTCTAACATAAGCAGTATTAATACTGAATAAATTGGCAAGTTTTTAATCTGTAACAGCTTCTAAGCTTCTTACAGAGCAAGAAGAGTGAAGACTACACAATTAATATTATTTTGCACTTTCATAACTGAAAGGAAAACTTTAAATAGGCAAATATTTTCTACTAGTTAGGGGTAACTTATCGCTATTCCTTTAAATTAAAAAAGGTGCTGTGTGCTTCAGGGGGAAACAGGCACCAGTAACAACAAGCTGTTCAGCACTTTAGTGCCAAATGCTCACAAGAATACTGTACACAGAACACATCCAGAGGTGCAGTAAGTCAAACTCAGGAAACCTAAAGGGGAAGAAACACGTCTTTCACCACCTTGACCGAAATTAAAGAGAGTACATCTTACCCCAAAACGTTGCTTACAAGGGCTTTGCTTCCAGAAAATACAATGTAAATTTGCATGAAGCTAATGGGAACGGGAGCTGGGCGATGCTGGGTTAAGGCGCAGAACCTTTAGGCTCTGCCCAGAATTACTCCTGTTTCTGGAGCTCGGCGGGCTCCGCACGCGGTGTCCCGGGCTGGGTTTTTCAAAGGAGGCGGAGGAAGCGCGGCCGGGACCCGACAATCCCCACCCGCCCCCGCACGGCCCCGGAGCGCGCCGGGGGAGCGCGGCTGCTGCGGCTGCCCCGGGGGCCGCCCCCGCCGGCCGCTCAGGAGCCGCTTCGTCCGTCCCGTCCCGTCCTGCCCCATCCCATCGCATCCCGTCCCGTCCCATCCCATCCCATCGCATCCCGTCCCGTCCCATCCCATCCCGTCCAGTCCCGTCCCCCGCCGCCGCCTCCGCTCCCTCCCGGCGCGACCCCGCTGGCGCTGGGACACGGAGGCGCTCGGTACTCGAGGTCCTTCCCGTGGGTTTGGTGCACAGGCAGGATTCGCCTCAAAGCCTCGCCCACAACAGACCTAAACCAAATAACCCCCAAAAGCACACAACAGGCACCACCGCCCCCAGCCAGTAAATCCCCATCCTGGCTTGCTGGGCTGAACTCCCCTTCCAGACGGAGAGGTTTTTTTTCGGGGGGATTCCCCCCACTGTTCTCAGGAAACATTTACACCAGTATCTACAAAGCATTCTTCAGAGACTGATGAGAAGTTCTGAAAAGAGCTTTGCCTTCAATTACGAAGAATATTCAGCTTTAGCACGTAATGTATGTCCCATATCAGACAACGCTTTGCACAAGTGACCACAGAACAAAATGTTCAGTGAAAAAGCTTTAACTCTATGGCTCATTTTTGTTCACAGGAATTTGGTGTGATGATGCACAGGTTGGGCTATGTGAAAGGCTCATTACACCTTCAGAATTCTCGCAACAGTGAACCTTTCATCCTAAAGGAGACCTTTTAATTTTAGTGAACCCCAAAAATTATTTTCTTCAATATTCTTTGGAAAAATACGCTGCCCTATACATTTTTCATATGGAGTGGGCAATAGGAGATCTCATGCAGCCATTGCTCAGAACCAATGGTACAATTTGAGCAGGCACAAATTAAAATACAATTAAAACCACAGTTGCCTATTTACAAGATTTATTGCAACACTTCATATCTGGCCACTCCTCAGGAACAAACTTCCTGTAGGTTAAGAGAGAACAAGACTCTTATACCCTGTTCCAAAAAGCAGCAATTCCCACCCAGTAGGAAGCAGTGGGCAGTCTTGGAAAAAAGCAATGAATTTGTATCACAGATTAAATGTAGAGATTAGAGGATTAAAATTTTCTATCACGTAGTGCACACTTGGGTATTTAATAATCACATAAACGAGGAGAAAACAGTTGGAAAAGCAGGTCTCGAGCTTCTATTGTTATGACAGACAAGATGTGCCATCAAAATAGGTCTCTATTTTTAAGTAAAAAAAAAATCCAATGAAAACAACATTTTGAGCAGTGGCACTGTGCAGTAGAAGCGATATTAACTTGTCATAATATGTTGCTTCTGTTGGTATGACTTTCAATTGAATAAAAAAATAAACATGAGCTTCAGAATACACAGGATTACTGAAGTGCTTGGAGTACAACCCTTGGGAAGCACCCCTAACGTGGATTTTCTGGTTCCTCTTTTTAAGATGTAAGTGATTGCCAACCTCGGCTGCAGGTCACTGTTTTGGGGTTTACCCATATTCTTGTCTTACAAATGGCAAATAGTGACACTATTTTTAAAAATGCACACACACAAATAAATTCCTCAGAAAAGGTGATTCACCGTAAAGCCAGCTATGATCTGAATGAATGGGGAAAAAACCCCTAAAAATCCCAAAACTTATTAAGATGCCATTTGCTTCATTTAAATTGCAGCCTTTTTCCCCCTTCTTCTTCATTTCAGTCATATTCTGCTTTCTGTGAGCAAGTACTGAGTCCTGATTTTGCTGAAGAACTTTGCACATCATTAGCATCACTGACTCTTTTCGTACTTCCTCGTCTTTTGTCATTTGTATAATATGGGACATTTGTGATGCTTGCCATGGCACCTTCTGTGTTCAGGCTCACAAAAATCCTTCTCATCAGCTTCCACAGAGTGCAATCTGCTGTCGCTGGTCCAAGTGGTGCATGTGGTGGCAGTGGGGAGAAAAGATGGCAAAAGCTGCCAGGGACAAATCCTGTGCAAGCAGCTCCGTACACCTGGTCCTTCCATCTCTTCTGAGCATCCCTTTAATTCTTAGGATGTTCCAAAAATACAGAGGAATTTTCACATCAAGCATAGTTCCTTGCTTGTGCCTTTCCCTCGGTGAGCTGGCGGGATACAGAGTTCATAGGACTGAGGTTTAGAGCACGTGGTGCAGTGACAGCTCTCAAATGAAATGTGTGTTGTGGCAGGACTTTCGCTTCTGAATAATCACTCATCACAAAGAGTGATTAAGTGTCAGAGCTCATGACTCTTTTAGAAGCTTATTACTACTATCAGTGTAGTAAGGGAATGGCTTTTTTCTGCTCAGCTCCTAAGAGGGAAAGCAAAATTGATTTGGGAAGTAGCTCACGTATACTGATATGAAATATTAACATGAAAATACTTGATTTAGAAAGCTTTGGGTATTTATAACATTTTGTTACAGTCCAAAAGATTACGGAAAGTTCACAAACAGCCCTTCCTAGGGATCCAGCCATGTTAAAAATTATTCTGCTTTTGCAGCAACGCTAAATCTGGTTTGCTAACCTTAATGTCACATTTCAGTAAAGAGAGAGTTCTGAAGATTCCTTTTTTCATTGTTTCAGCATATTATCAGTTTTCATCGAGGTGGGTGTTTTTCAGTATGCCTCTGCACACTGTTAATCACCATTCACAGTGTATTGTATCACACAACCTGCACCAATACAGAAAACATGCATAAAACCATAGAATCATAGAATGGCCTGGGATGAAAGGGGCCTTAAAGACCGTATAATTCCAACACCCTGCCATGAGCAGGGACACATTCCACTAGACCACATTGCTCTGAGCCTCACCCAACCATGCCATGAACACCTCTGGCCATGGGGCAGCCACAACTTCTCTGGGCAGCCCCTGCCACCGCCTCACCACCCTCACAGTAAAGAATTTCTTCCTAGTACCTAATCCAAACCTACTCTCTTTCAGTTTGAATCCATTCCCCCTCGTCCTGTCTCTACACGCCCTTGTAAAAAGTCCCTCTCCATCATATCAGGGAAAAGCGAGAAACTAGAGAGCGAGAAATGTTGAACTTGCTGGAGCTGCCTCTAACAGTCTCTTTTTTCATCTTCTGAGTGGAGGAAAAAAAAAACCCCAAAAGGCAGAGAAGGGATGGAGTTCATGGTTTGGCACTCCGGCTGCGATTCCCCCGAGGCAGGGCAGCGGTGTGGGCGGTGCAGTACCGCGCCCTGCCACGGGAGGGCGACAGCCCCCCTGCCCCGGCACCGCCCCGCCCGGCTCCAGCAGCGCCGGGGCTGCGAGCACAAAGCCCCGGCACCGCTCCGGAGCTAAAGCAGCACCACAAACCATCCAACCACGCCTCGGAGAGCACCCCAAAGGCACCAGAAGGACTCTGCCAGGTAACAGTGAAACCTCTCGGGGCTGTTCGAGCGTTAGTATGCAAGCGAAGCCTTAAGAGATTCGTGTGAATAATACCAAAAAGGTCTAAGCTTCTTAGTGCCACAAGAGTGGAAAATCCCATTTCAGATCTTTGTGGTCATAACTGGGAAAGAGGGGAATGAAGGGTTTTGGTTTTAAGCAGCTAAAGCGCTGTACAGCTGCAAGACAAGTGGGATGTAGCACTTAAGTAATGACTGGTTTGGTGTGAAGTTAAGCCCTACAATGTACAGAGATCTTACTAAATGAGTAACAGCAGGGTCTGCCCTCTATCTAGTAATAGAAAGCAAAACAACAACAACAAAAAAATCACTTTCTGAAGTTAATACTAGCAATCTATGAGAAAACGTATAGCAAAACAGTTCATTATAATAAATGTTCCATTAAAATAATGTGATTCAACTTTCTTGAGGGTTTTTTGACATTCTTAGACCAATTTTATTTATGAAAGTAAGCATCTCTCTATTTTAAGGTGTTAAGAGCTTGTGTTCTTGAAAGTTTACTCAGTACAGCTGTTAAACTCTTAATTTTTCTTCCACTGCTCTAAGGAAATTTAAATGTTGCAGATGTTATCCTTTATAGTGCCATCTACACAGAATCAGTTCCTCATTCGCAGGGCAAGTTATTAATTTTTTCCTACTGATCTTCAAGGCAATCATGATCATTAGGCATTGCCAGGGTTAAATAAACATGACCTGAAGTGATCACAAGTCAGAAGTTATGTGAAAGAGATATTCACACGTCAATACGTGGACATCTAGGAACTGCACTTCAAATATTTCAAACAAATCCCTCCCTTCAGATGAAAACATTAACAACACAAGTGAAAAGGCAGAAATAGACCTGAAACTGAAGTATTTCCTGTCTCTGAGATATATTTGAACTAGACAGGCTACATTATTAAAGATGCTAGTGGTCACAGATAATCAATAGGTTAAAGCCCATAAAATAAAGGAAACAGAACCCAAAAACCAAAATGGCAACAAGACAAAAAAAAACCCCCAAAAACAGGAAAAAAAAAAAAAAAAGACAAAAAAAGAAGAAGAAAATAAGTGAGTACTCTCTGAAAGTTTTTACCCATTCCAGTTCCACGTGTCCGACCCCCTCTCTCTCCACAGCAACAGCCCTGTGTGAGGACGTGAACTGCCTGGATCCTGCATGTGCACTGGCAGCATTTCTGCAGCGTGCAGCCCGGACAAGCCCACCTGCCAGGAATTCCCCTAAGGACAACTGCAAGGAGCTTAAGAAGATTTGCATCCATTCATAAAAGATCGCTTTGCTTAAGATGAAGCCAATGCAGAAGGGCTTGCAGGAACTTGGGGTACTTTCAGGGCTATTGCCTAATTTTCCAGAGCCCCAAGCCCATGCAATTCCCAGTTCTCTTTGGGAACTCTTTGGGGGCACTGAACACCAAGTGCCTCGTTGCTGGCCCTCACGGCAAGGTGAGGAGCCACTTCAGAGCAATCCCTGCTAACCAGAGCCATTCTTGCCTGACACTGTTTCACTTCTCTGAGCTTTCCTCACCTCATGAAACCTCTCCTCCTCCCGTCCCATAAGAAGGGAAAAGCATGTCTTGAAAACCTTCAGTGGAGACCTACTGCCAAGAATTATTTGAAACTGAGGAGCGCTCTCTGTGCCATGATCTGGTGCAAAAGCCAACTTCACAGCTCTTATCCCTTGCTGGAAATCCACTGTTACCTCAACCTCTCTGATGCTTCCCATGCTTTTGCAGTTACCCTCCCAGACTGCCACTCAAACCTGGGTGTTTCCTCAGGCTTGTGCATGATAAAGGCCCACTGAAGCCAACAGAAATGCTCCTCCACTCATCCCACTACTCCATTCCAGGGTCTTCCCCAGATCAAACCTCAGGACATCTGAGCATCTCAGAACTAGTTGTTGTTGTAGGACAATACCAACATCCCCCAGCCAGCTTGTTACAAGCAGAGACTTTTTAACAGAGAGAAAAAGAGAAACACCATGAAATTAAACAAAAAATTGGAAAGTCACCCATCTTTATTCCTTTTGTGTATAGCACCGGCCTCTTAGAAGAAAGTATGGCTCAAATAGTTTTTATTTAAGTACTGCAAATTAGTGAGCAGGAGCAATGTTACCAGTAAAACATGGAAATTCGTATGACAGGTTTTCAAAATGAAGTTCTCAACCCTAGACCACGAGGAGTTTTTCAGAGCTGCAGGTGGGAGCTGGGAACACTTGTCTGCATCTTTCATCTTTAAAAACCCAGAACACATCTTTAAACAGGAGTCATTCAGAACATCAGAGTATCTGAGCTCTTCTAATAAGGAAAAACAACAGTAAGGAAGAACATTTTGCGTAGGTATGTTTAAAGAGAAGAGGGTGTAGCACAATAGCAAGGCATGAAACCAGCTAAACCCCACTTTTATCTGTCACACACATCAGGCATTTTTATTTTGCACTCTTTCAGTTATAGTAAGTGTACTTATTACTGGTATTCAGTCCGTTTTCTTGCTAAGACATTATATAACAGGAATTAAGGAGTCAGAGCCCTTTGAAGCACCCTCAGCACATAAGACTCATTCACCAGGTTGTTTGACACAATGAAAGAAAAGATGCATGAAATCAAGAGCACTTGCACAATCCTCCTCCCCAGTCATCTGTTTCATCTCTGCCACCTATCTTCTAGGTTATGGTCAGCAGAGTTTAAACAGCTTCAGCCTTGTGCATCTTTGGGGGCTTTTTTAAGACATATTTTACTACCAGCATGCACAAAAGCAGCCACCCAAGGCTGAACGGAGTTTTTATCCTAAACTGTTGTACTGGTCCTTTAACTTTTTATGACTCATAGTTCAAGTATTTGGGAATTCCCCTCTACATATGAGTTTGACACACTTGCATTATGGAAAGTTATTTTATTCAAAAAGTAACGAAGTGCAATACTCATGCAATACCCAGGTCTACATTTAACACCACACAATTGTTTTTTTCTTTTTTTGCAATAAAGCTTCTAATTGAAGACAGATTCAAAAAAAAAATCGAGAACAAGACTGAATAGCAGAAATAGCAGCATTGAAAGAGACAATCACAGTGTTACACACCCAAGCAAGTCCGGAATTTTTTTTTTTTTAAACTATTCAAACAATGTTAGAGCTGTTTACCTTCTGCCCAGACCCCCCAGCTGCACGTCAGAGTACACAGCTTCTCTCTTACCTGTGTGCTGAAGTCCCTTCTTGGTGGGCTGGCTACTCATCAGGGATCACCTGACTAAAGCCTGGAAAGAAATTAAAATATAATCAGCTGACCACCCTTGCTCACTGGCTTCCAGCTTAAACACTCCTCTCCACAGCACTTTGTCATGTGAGGCAGGACAGAACCAGCTGTCATTGCTTCAGAAAAAAGGGAAATGGGCCCCTCCGTTTCCACCTCCTTCCTTCCTCCTCGCTCACTCTTTCCTATCTGTCCCTGCCTCCGACCTCCTCCCTTTCTCATTCTTCCACTTTGCTCATTCACTGCCCGCCTGGCTGGGGTCTCCCAGGGGAAGCCGCATTCCACAACGCACAAGCATTTCCCCTGCATCCCGAGGTTTCTCAACAAGCTGCCTACACATTTCTACTGAAAAGAAAAAGGAAAAAAAAAATAATAAGGAGGGGGTAAAAAAAAAAAAAAAAAAAAGAGGAAGAAAAAAATAAATCAGAGAAAAACAGAGAAAAGGCACCACATTCCACAACCCTCAGTCAGCCCTGGCAGACTACGAGGCATTTTCAGTCACACAGCACAAAATGCATTAGTCAGAGCTGAAAGACCACACACTTTGTACCACTACCATGCTAACAGAGAATGGTCTGAGCAGAGCTACAGGAAAAAGGAAAGGAGGGGTTCCTATCGGTGCTTCCATTTTACGTGGGATGGTCACCTAAATGTAAGAAAAATTTGCAGGAAAAGGCCCCAAGTTGACATTCCCAGCAGAAACAATGTGGACGTGGGCAGCGGGGAAAGCTCTCCGCTCACGGAGCGCGACCTTTGCTGAAAGGACTCCCCCTCCAGCAGAATGTGTTATTCCAAAGACTGCAAGACATTATCTAAATCACAACTTCTATCTCCCCAATGGTTTGTTCATAGGAAATACAAGCCTAGAAAAAGTGAAAGTAATACTGCATGATTCAGATTCCCCGAAACCACATATACTTTCAATTCAGACTTCTCTCTTCTCCACTGCTCCTTATAGCTCGGCAGCTTTATCCATCTATGGAGTTTTGTTTCCTCTACTTACGCAGTTTCAGCCCTCCGTGTTTGTGGAGAATCTGATCAGCAAGAAACGAGAAGGGAGCTCAGCATAAAAAAAACCCTCCGTCCTCATCCCAATGACCTAATCACTCATCTATCTGCTCACTGCTTCCGTCCCCCACACGCACTTATCTGTTGCTTGAAGGCATTTTAGGAGTGAGGACACGGCTTGGGAGGAAACACCACTTGTAAAATCACATCAGAGAGGGAGAGTGCTGAGAGGAGCACGCGTTTGTGCCCACTGGGAACAGCACCACGGAGCCCCCAGGCCCAAATTCCCTGCTCCGCGCGGGACTGTCCCTAACACACCCTGCCAAGGCTCAGGGGCTTAACTCCGAGTCAGGGAAGCGTAGGGAGGCGGGGGAAAGATGGGGAGGACCCTCAAGCGCCTGCACTGGAATTTCTCTTCAGGAAAGTCCACGCTTTAATGAAGGACTGATACTAGATACCACAAAGAAACTTTTATTTCTGTACGCACATGACTCAGATTCGTTTTCTGTGTGGGTTATGTGGTTACGTTATGCTTCATCTTAAACAACTATTTCAAAGAGACCTTTAAACATTAGTTTTAAGAAAAACTCGATGTGTTTATGTACAGTGAGTGTTTTTTAACTGCCCTTTATTGCACAGTGCTGTATACAGCAGAGATACTAATGCTTGTTTTCATTATAGACATAATTTTAATCTAATACTAAACACAATAATCCGTAAAAATATTTATTTTAAATTACGTCCCGAAATAGTTCCCAGAAAAGTAAACAAACTGAACCCTTCAGCAAAACAGATCCCCTTGGTTACAATATTGTTATCCGTCCTCTTTTCTCATTTTCTCAATTTTGAAAATACATTTACTCACTGCGTTATTGACTTAGATGTATTAGTTTATAAAATAAATGGTAGCTGCTGCTGTGCAGTATTTCAGCAGAGGAAGGCTGTCCAGAACTGCCTCAGAGACCGAACACTGTCGCCATTATAACAAAAGCATTAAAATGAATAATTCATGAGCAGAGGAAGTACCCTACCATTAAAAGGCACCGACTATTCCATGAGTTGTCCAAAAGCTACCCCTTTTACTGCCCAGTTCCTCTATTTAATTATGCTTCATTTTTTTAAAATGGCATCAAGTAGTAATCGGCAGAAACACACGGACCACTTGTAGGAGACTTTCCTGACGAGTAAGAAATGAAAGCTAAAAAGTGAGCCAGAGAGAGGGAGGAGGAAAAAGAAGTGTTGATGTCTGATGATGGATATATTAAGGAAACAAGACTTCAGACTTCAAGGGGCTTTTCCAAATTGTGCTTTCAAATCTTGAAAAGGAAGAACATCGACAAATATGCTTTGCAAAAATAAAGGCAATTGTTCTTTGCCTTTATCTGGTACCTTCCTTTTCAGGATCCCAAGGCATCATGAAAATGCTCAGGAATTAAAAAGCCTCATTCTCAGGACTTTCAGAACCTTTCTTCTTTTTACAGGTGCATAACATAAGGTGTCAAGAAGACTATTTTCTCCAGGTCACACAGGAAGGCTTGGAGACTGAGGCAAGAATAGAGCTTCATCCCCTGGTTACCAGTCCCGTGCCCAATAAAAAGAGCAACTTCCTTGCTTTATGCTAACAAGCATCACAAGGTTCAAAAGTCCTGCAGGTTTTAACCTAATAAAATGAACTGTGGTGCACAGGCATTTTCTGCAGGGATAGAGGAAACATTCTGAACCATTAACCCCACATTACGACAGAATAATTTGCAAATTTAAGTTTTGAATAACATATTTAAAGGAATTTGGCCCAGAGAAACAAAGTGCATGTGCTCATGTTTCTTTCATCTGCTGCAGGAAACACACATACAGTGCCTGGAAAGAGGTTTTTTTTTTATAACATACACTTTTAAACTTTTCAAGACATTCAAAATTGGTACACTAACATCAGTAAACTTCTCTGATTTAATTTGAACCAACATCCAGCTCTTAAAATTGAAGAAATTGCATCTCTAAGATATTTTACCACTGGGACAGCATTCCATAATGTCAAGCAAAAGCCATCCTAAATATCTTTACTTCCATGGGTCACTTTTTAGGTGTCCTACTCTCTTACACTATTGGGATGAACTCAAACACGGCGCTTATTCCAAGGCTCTCATTGCAACAAGTTCACCAATTACGTAATAGCAAGCCCATAAATATTGAGATACAAAAACCTGCCCCCAGGCATTGTGGATGGAATGAAAACACGAGGTGTAACTTTGCAAGATCAGACACTGTCACTGGTCAACTTACTGATGCTCCTGGGCTTTTTATTTTTAAACCTGTTGGCTTCTTTGCAGAGCCTTTATAAGCACTTTTTTTGATTGTGACTTTCCAATTTCTAATTTTTTTCACTTTTTAAAAAAATTTCAATAGCATCTCTTTGAGAGAGATGCTCTTTTGATTTGGTATTAGATGGATGACTTTCATTCTGCCAAAAAAATATGCCCTTCAGTCAACTCGGAGCTGCTCCCACAGCAAGTTCTTGCAGGAATAAGGAAATGCTCCCTAACAGCTAGAACAATCTGTACAGTTAAACATATTTTTAGTCTTCAGTCCCCAAGGAACTGTGAGTAGAACTGAACTACAAAACGAATACAGAAAACCCCACAATTTGTTGTTAGATTAATTAATACAGCCCAGCTCACAGCAAGCAGGTTTATTGTGGCTAATAGACTATTTCAGTAGAAATGACCATTAATGGTTCGATAACTCGCAGCAGGAAGAAAAAGGAGGAAAAAACACAAAATACTTATGATAACTCTTCCAAAGATGGAAGAAGTTCTCTTTTTTAAAATTGCACCAAAAAAAAAAAAAAAAAACCACCTAAAAAAACCAACCCAAACCCAGTGAAAGAAAGAAATTGTACGAACACTTCAAGTTTATCTCCTTCAAAATATTTATCTTGAGCCAACATTACAGGACAAATTCTGTTGACATGAACCAGTACGAGTGTGTCCACCAAACCAGCAACCTTCACCAGGACATCCAGACTACTGAGTCACTACCTAAACACAAGTGTTCCAGAGAACAAATAGCATCAAATAAATTACTGCAGAGAAAACAATGTCAGCAGAGAAAGATCACCACTACTTCTACTTGGAGGCAGGTTTAAAAAAAAAAAAAGAAAAGAAAAGGAAACAGAAAGTTGTCTTGTCTGTGATCAGAGCAAAATCTCCAAGTGAAAGGAACTTAATCAGCGTTTTGCTACTTGGACAAGCAGGATAGGAAGAGAAAGGAGACTTTTGTAGAGTAGTAACCATCAGATTGGTACATTGTTCAGTATGCACGACTGTCTCAAAACTACATTATGGCTGCAAGCAAGAATGAATGGAATTACACATATGAATACACATCAGGGTAATGATAAGTTGACGATCAAGTGCAAAAGAAAAGTAAGAAATCGGAGGTAGAAGCAGCGCTCAGCTATCCAAGAATAACCCATCTGATCTCAGTATGCTGATTGTGGGGTCAGATAATGTATACGAATTTATATCTAGGAGCTTAGATATGTTTAGAGTGTTTTGATATTTGTTTTGCCTCCAGTGAGTAGATTCATGTTCCACAGAGCAGTGGTGCTCTGCCACACTGGTGTTCACTTGTATCAGCAAACACCAGAGTTGTGTAGACTGTGCAAAGAACTACTCACAGACCTTTCAGTACTACAGAGGAACTGAACTATTACCTAAGCCTTTTAAAATAAAAAATAGTTTTTAGATATTTATATAAATTAATTTTATAAATAAAAAAACTACTTTTAGAAGACATTTTGAGGGCCAAATAAACAGATCCAGATGCAAGAGTAGTGAGGGAAAACAGAATGGCAATTTCCACCTTCTTTATAGTACGAAAGAAATACCTCAGAGGAGATGTCTCAGCACAACTACAAGATCACAGAATATTTAAGGTTGAAAAAAACCTCTGGAGGTCATCTGGTCCAAGCTCCATGCTCAAACAGGGGCACCTGCAGACCATTGCCCAGGACCGCCTTCAGAGAGCTTTTGAGCACCTCCAAGGACAGAAACTCCACAACCTCTCTGGCCAACCTGTGCCAGTGCTCTGTCACCCCCACAGTGGAAAAGTGACTCCTAACATTGAGATGGAGCCTCCTGTGCTTCAGTTTGGGGCCACTGCCTCTGCTCCTGTCACTGGGCACCACGGAGAAGAGCCTGGCCCTGTCCTCTTTGCAACACCCCTTCATGAACACATTTATGATCCTCCCTCTGAGCCTTCTCTTCTCCAGGCAGAGCAATCCCAGCTCTCTCAGCCGTTGCTCACAGGAGAGGTGCTCTAGTCCCTTCATCATCTTTGTGTCCCTTCACCTGACTGTCTCTAGTAGCTGCATCTCTCTTTTACTGGGGAGTCCAAAACAGGACCCAGCACTCCAGATACGGCCTCACCAGGGCTGAGTAGAGAGCCTAAGGATCACCTTAGGATCACCTAAGGATCCCCTCCCTTCACCTGCTGAACAGCACTCCTCCTAGCACAGCCCAGGACACAATTAGTCCTTTTCAAGACAAGGGCACATTGTTGGCTTATGTCCAACTTGACGTCCACCAGGACCCCTGGGCCTTTTCTGGAGAGCTGCTCCCCATCTGGTCAGCCCCCAGGATATACTGGATGGTGCATGGGGCTGTTCCTCCCCAGGGGCAGGACTTTGTGCTTGCCCATGTAGATGCTCCAGGTTTGCAGGTCGTTCAAAAAGTTAGAAAAAGTTGCTTACTTGGACTAAGGTCCACACCACTTTCATTGATACCATTACTTCTTACTTTCAGCCACAGGCTGGACTTTACGAAAGAGGTTTTACTTTCCTTCCCTCCTTGACAAGGAACCCCTCAGTCTCACTATTCTCTTCCTCTCTCCCAAATACCAGTTATTCCTGGAGCAGAAAAGGTAAGGTTTTAGTAACAGTTCATTTCTGTTACCTTGACACTTTCTGCCTCATCCACAGTTTTCCAGCACTTTGACAGAGTGGGCTTAGAACAGAGGAAATACATGTAAAATATTTCCATAATTAAAAGTAGTAAAGTCGCTCAGCTATTTTTTGTAGGATGTTCTCATGGTGTTTTCCAACAGAACTGAAGCAGCAAAAGCTCTCTGAGTTTGATGAACTCAGAGAGTCCCACTGCAGCCTCCGAAATGTCAAACTGTCATAGGAAGGAGAGTAGAAAATGTTCTCTTTTGGGTCTCCTTATCAGACAATCTACTGCCAAAGGGGCTAGCTAGCTACCAAACAAGCAGCTTCTCTGACACAAATTCAGTAACCACAAATTCTCTTCAGATTTCACAGGTGCAGTTCAGTTCCCCCAGTCCAGTTTTCTGGTGCCCTGACCACCTGCAGCCAGTTCTCCAAACTCCCAAGGGCTCAGGACCTGCCCCAGACCCGCACACTCCATGCAAAGGCCTGGGACACACTGCAGCACCTCAAAGAGCACCGGACAATGATGTGTAGGCACCAAAACCCACCCTAAGCACCCCAAATTACAATGTGACTCTTTTTCATGCTCATATTTGAATCATTTGGGCAAGATGTGTGCCCAAGACCCTACATCTCTTTATTCACATGTGTATATATTGTCTGTCCCACAGCAAGAGCAATTATGCTCAGCCATAAACTAGAAACCACTTATAATTCAAGAAAACATAGAGGCAAATCTAGGCCATCTTACCACAGCATAAAAAGGGCAACGAACTGTTTTGTTTCCAAAGTAGGAGACCAAGTGACTTTTCTTACAGCACAAAGTTCAGTGAGAGCCCCTCAGACACTGGCAGCACAAAAAAAATTAGCCAAAACAGAACAGGGTCCCCCACCTGTGCCTCATACTCCCAATGAAATTTCATACATTCTGTCCCACAAAAATAATTACATTGCCAGGGCTTGGATTTTCCTCACATCTTTTCCAGTGACCTCTGTATTTTCAAATCCGGTTTTATTCTCTGAAATATTTACACGCCAATGATCTTTCTAATTAAGGAAAAAAAAAAAGAAGAAAGGTATGTTCAAATACTTCATCTTTGCTATTAATACACTTCTGAAAACAACTAAAAGCTTCTCCAGACCAACATTTCTAAGAAAAATATGTACTCAATCACTTGCCTCAGAAGGTGCAGGGGTATTGTAGCTCTGAACTGGCTCCTCAGGGACCAGCACCAGTTTAAACATATTGACATTTATTCAGCTTCCTTAGAGAGGCCAATAAAGCCAATCAAGGAACACAGCACCAATAATTAGTCTCATTTCTACTGCGGTATTTTCAGGCATGCTGCAGTTTCAGGCTTTTGGGGTTGTCATCTTCTGTTTCATACACAATATTAATTTTGGGACTATGATGTGAACGGACACCCTTAAAGCCTCCTTTTGGGGCTCAGTGGCTACGACGTAACACGCTGTGAATAATCTCATAGTGCTGGATGTAGGCACACAAACAGGAGGACTGTAACAGCTCTCTCATACCTGGACTGCTCCTGTACAAGTGGATGTTTGTTCCATGTACACAAAACCAGGAACAATGTTTATTGCATGTGCCTGTAGGAACACCTGCTCAGTATTTTTCAGCATACTTGTATCTTGTTATATCATCTCAAGCAATGATTACACTCAAAATGAAGAGTCCAGCAGTGATTCCCAGTAGAAAGGAAGGAGGAGGATTTCAGGGCCTCCCATCTATTGTTCTTTTCCAGTTCTATCTCAGTGGGATTATTCAGGACATCAAAAAACTTATCAGCATAAACAAGACTGATGACCAGTGGTCAACACCCTGGTCTCTGGTTTTGTTCTACCAAGCTGTCTTATAAACATTATAAATGTCTTATAGAATTATAATTAATAAGCAGTGACATTCATCAACAAGAGCAGCACTTGCTTTCACTGATGATGTATCAAAAAATTAAAGTATGCTACATAATTTCAAAAAAGGTTCATTTTGGTTGGGTTTTTTAAAATTTTAAACAGAGAAGAAATGAGAGTAGAAGTTCTCTGGTCTTTGAGAAACTGCTATTATTTCTTTACAGTTTAAAAAGTTTCAACAGCTTATTTCAAAAACTTATCCTCTATAAATGTGAGGCATTAACTAAAATTCAAGTAGCTTGTTCACAGTTTTTATGGCTAGAAGCCTAATTTTTTTTCTATAGCATGTCACTATTTAAATCAAGTCTTATTTAATTTGAGAACCATCGGAAAACAAAAGAAAGGAGGGGACCTTGGCAAGCTGAATGAAAGTCAGATTTCAAGCACGGATGTAGAGCAAGAACAGAACAGAGAGAAAGAAGAGCAGTTTTCAAGTCCTAAGGAATGTAAAATTTGCTTATGTAAGTCCTTAAATATAATGTCCATTGCACCCAAACAGTAGGACTGAAAGCCATGATTTTGAAAGAGATTATCTCAATTACTTTCTAAATGTGTTTTTCAGGTTGTGAGCCAGATGGAGGCTCATAGGGGCTTGCCAAGTGACCAGCGTTTTAGAACTGTTCTTAACTACTTATCTTAGGAAAACTTCATTGCTGAATTAGTATTCCCAGTTACTTAATGCTTTTATGGAATCATTAAGGAGGTAAAAAGGCACACAGGCCCGTAAAGCATTAGTGCTTCTAAAAATGTAAGATGCACGAAAAGGTGTCTTAGACAGTGTGAAGATGAGCACTCAAAAGGCAGATGGGGCCAGACAGAAGGACCTTTGTGCAACAGTAAATCCATCTTCCTTGATGTGTGCACACACCATGATAACAGTCCTCAGTTATTATTCAAAACCTGCAGGTTTTTTCTTTTTTTTTTTTTCTTGAACAGGTCCATCCCATTCAGTGCACAAGATCATTGGCTGTTTGCTCAATGAGCAAAGGGATGTTCCAGTTTACTCCTCTGCCATTCACCAGATGGCCACAGACTTTCCTGCCATGTCCTATTTAACTCCAGCTTTTTGAGACTGCAAATTTCTTCACAGGCTTATCACCACCGTATGGATACCAGGAAAATGACTTCCATAATATTTATAAGCACCACCTCCCTATGAAAAAAGAGAGAAGAACTATTTTAATTTCACACCTGGGGAACTGAGGTGTAAAGGCAGTAAGTCTTGGATGACTCTGGTCACCCAATTCAAGCCATAGCCAAGAAAATGAGAAATGACACCAGGTGACCACAACAGGCTGAGCTGTGCTACAATGGTTCAGCTGCTCCCAAACCACCCCAGCCATGCCCACAGCAAGACCCTCCCATAGATCGTGGTTGGGGGCAACCATCTCTGAGTAAGGTGTCTCCAACCAGGAGTCTGAGACCTTCAAAATGTAGCTGTCACTGAACTCACTGAAGGAGAAAAGGCTGCTCAGGAATGCCAACAATCTAGCAGTCGGATGCTCTGAAAATGGGATAAAGGAATAGGGAAAACAGCTTTGCAGCAGTGGTGAGGGACTCAGCTGTCTCACAGACCTCTGGGAGAACGGCAGGAGGAGAATCCCTGGGCAGCCCTCAGCTGTCCTTCCCTTGAGCTTTTCTTTCTTGGCAAACTTCTCTCCTTCACAACACATCTTTCAGAAGCTACAGCTGTCAAATTTGATGCATCCCCATGCAAATTCACCTGAGCTAGTGAGTGCAAGGATTCAGTCCTGCGGAATAAATATCATGTGAACATGTAATTAGATCCTCTAACATGGCTATATAATCAGAGCTACAGTGAGCTATGAGAGCACAGACAAAATTAATTCCAACTCTGGATAATCTTTAGCACCTTTCTTATTATTTTACTACCTTATTATGCAATGTGTTTTTATTCAGTATATTTTTTAAAACCCTAGGGAAAAAATACAGAACGAATACTCACAGGGAAATGGCCCAGTGTGGAACAGCTGAATCCACACTACATTTGTCTCTGTCATTTGTACTAATGGGGGGGATAATTACAGCAGTGAGATGCTCTCATCCATGTAGGCCATTGTTTTGACAGTGGGTCAGCTACACAAGATATCCAGGAAAAGACAGGATGCTCTGCTCAGGAATCTTTGGACCTTCACTGCAGGGAGCAGTGCACCCGAGTTGCACACAACTTTTGGCCCATTTCCTCAACCTTGACATTTTCTGCTTATATACTCTTGATTGTTTTCCTTACAGGACTTGTTCTTCATCCACTCTTAAACTTCCAAGCACTGGCCCCCGTCATTATCCTGCCCTCTCACTGCCCCCAGCTCCTCATTTTGTTCCAGTCTCTAGTTCTCCTTTCTCTCTTAAGACTTCTTTCTTAAATTCCCTATTTTCCTGCTGAAATGGCCATTGCTCATCTCCCCAGCTGACCTCATTTGCCTTGCCTGTCCCTCATCTCAGATCTTTGTTCTGGACTTCTCAGGCCCCTTGTCTCAGTGTTTCTATACAGAAAAAGTCTAGCCCTGGTATAAATCAGTCCCCATCAGGACCACTCCTTCCCCATTCTGTACTCCACAGTCCATCTTATGTGTCCACTGCAGAAAAGGCAGGATTTTGCTGGAAAAGCTACAAGATTAACTTGAAGAGGGTCTTTGATCTCAGTTTTAATAGCCAGGGCCTGTACTGCTAGGTACAGCAGGTTATTTTCCATGTTTAATTATACTTGCCAAGAGCAAAGTAAAAGGATGCTGCCTCACCTCCAAGTCTCAAATCCCTACCTCACAGCAGAAACGGCACTAGAACTACAGAAAACAGCCACAAAGAGCTGAACATATTTCAACTGACAATTTAATTCTTCCTCCTCAACTTCAACAAATTGTGCCCAAGGCAGAGATGTGATGAACAATTGATGTGGTGTGGTGGAGTCATGCTCTGAAGGAGAGCAGGCTCCTGTGCACAGAGAAATTGTCCATTTATTCTCTTTCCATCCTTTACTCCCCAGGACAATCAATTCTCCTCCATGTCCCTGGACAAAGAATTAAGCTGACACATTAGCCAGGGTCGGGTGCAGACCTTCAGCACAGTTACACAGCTCAGGAGCTGCATCTGGTTCCATCAACCACACCCCAGTGAACTGCAGTGGTGGCCTCAACGAGCAGCTGAACAAGGCAGCATTCCAAGGCACGGATGTCAGAGTGAAGGATAAACCCAGCATAGTAGCCACAGGAAACAAAAAGGTCCACTTCCCACATTTTCCCTTTTCCTGGTCCTAGAGCACAGATCTGCCCTGTCCCTCCCACCAGTCTGCTCATGAAGTCACTGGTGAGTGATTTCTCCCTGTCCTTAACTCATGAGCCTTTCATTATAATTTCTCTCCCCTGTCCAGTTGAGGAGAGGAGAGAGAGGGTGGCTTTGGTGGCCACCTGGAACCCAGCCCAGGTCAACCCACCCCAGCCCCACCTTTCCCAGCAGAGCACTTGTGAGCAGGGTGAGGTGGGCATGACCCAGCCCACACCATCAGACACAACTCTGAGCTGCACAGTGGTCCTCTACTTCCTGATGTTCAGGATCAAACCCACAGAGGTGATTACAATTAAATCCTGCAGGACATCTACAAGCGAAGCTGGATGTTTCCCAGATGAATTTTATAGTTCAGATTTACAGCACCACTTAAAGCAGGCTTTCATTATTATAATTTTTATTATATTTTGTAGTCACTTTACATTACATGTATCTTTTGCAAAATGCAGTTCTTTTACCATTTTCAATGCTCTGAAAGCCTGTGTTAAAAGTTTATATGAACCAAATTATTTGTGTATAATTACACTTTTATTATTTTTAAAAGAACTCTTAATCTCCTTGACAAAAAAAAAAATCTTTTTTTGTTTTAAAAAACAAAGAGATGGAGCCAAAATATGCAAGGTATTGTGCTGGCATTCCACTTTTAAAAAATAAAAGCTAAGGATACTTTTCTAACAAAGCTTTCACAAATTATTCCTACTTTAATTAAACCCCTCTTTGCTGGAAACTAACAAAATGCCATTAAGATCAGAAGACAGTTATTATCTTTCAGTCTTTTTGCTTTTGTATAATACATTATTACCTAAGTTTCAGTGATTCTTGCTGCGTTACCCACCTCTCCTTTAAAGAAAATACTCTGTAACCATAGCAATACTTTCCCACCCTGGTATTATTTCCCGCTGGTTTGTTCTAGGCTTTTGCACATAGCAACCACAGCAATCCTTGGTCCAAGCTGTCAACTTCTTCTTGGCAACTCTTAGCAAAATTGGTGGATCTGTAAACTACCAAATATTCAGCTTCACGTTTTCAAAACAAAAAATAATGTTCTGAATAAACTGAGTATTTAAAATCATCACTCTACTTCGTATGATACTTCTAGTGCCACAAATGTGAGATTTTGATATTCTAGATGCTGTCTTCTACTTTTATCGTTTTCTGCAGAGCAATGCATCGATCCCTCCTTAGGCAAAAAGCAATAGGCAGCGTTGTGACATCTCACTGTTATTCACCAAACTCACAACAAAACTTTAGGTTCCTGCCTCAAACCTGCCCCATTTTTCAGTGAAGTCACTCAGGGGAACACCAGATGTACCATCTACACCCCACCAGCTGGGCTTCAGGCTCACAAAGGCAGCACCAGCTCTGCGAGGCCTGGGACATCAATGCTTTGATTGTGGCATCCAAGCGTTCAGAAGTCACAGTGCAGAGGGCAGATCTCAGCCATGTGCTCAAATGTTTCACACCACACAAGCAAACCATGCTAGTGTGACTTGCAGATGGAGGTGTTTGCAGAAGAAGGTGCATCAGGAGCACAGCAAGCCCAAGCCAAACAACCCCAAATTCCTTATATTATTCCACTGCTCATCGTGTAATGCCATTAAGGTTCCCAAGTCTGAGCAGACTATCAATGCTCTTCTTGATCTCCACTTTACTGTGGATTTTAACTGAAGAGAAATAATTTTTTCCTCTACAGAAGTCCAAGCACACAAGAGAAAAAAACTGCTAAAAAAACCCCTCTTAAAACGAACTAAGCTTGATTTTGTTCAACACCTTTTTAATACTATTTTAAGTTGCTGCCTAATAAAGACAAGAAAAGCACTAGTAAATTTTGAGGTTTAGCTCAATTTTGCTACTAGTTGAGTTAGTTTTCATAAGCTGCATAGTAAAGTACAGACAGTGAATTGTGGTGAAGCAGCACCAAGTATGTCTGGGAACAACAGTTACTTAAAACATTGGTGTTTTACTGTGCATCCTCTCATCCCACTGGGGTCAACAGGGCTTTTTCCAATAACTTCTGTGTCAAAATCTTACCCCCACTCATCATTTGTTCCTATGAATCACCCAGGGATATTCCCTTCAGATGTTCTCTGGAGGGGGAGTTCCAGAAGTGGAACTAGATATGCAAGACAGCTTCACTTACAAATCACCTACTGAGAGAGGTGATTTTCTTCCACTGAAGAAAAAAAACCCCATTTGTCTCAGTCACAATGATAGAAACAACCAGAGGAAGCTGAAGAAGTATCAAATATACATGTATATATATACACATATATATATGCACATACCCCTACGCATATATTTATTTATATATATGTACAGCCCATATTTTTATATACATATACTCACTTCTCCCATATTTTTATGTATATATATACACATACATAAAACTGAAGGGAAATATATCAAACAAAAATTCAAATTACCTAATATATTTGTGAGAGCTGGCAAAAAGTAGAAATAATACAAGAAAAGTTACTCACTAAGCCAGTATGAGCTACCTAGATTGGTTTGGGGCTTTTCTAGAGTCTAAAAATGTTACAAAAGAAAACAATGGCGAAAAATAAGTTTAATAGAACAATTATTCCAGGAGGGAGAGAAGAGACTACAGATTACCCTACTGTTTTAAATGTTGTTGGGTTAAAGCAGAGTCTTATTTATGTTCTAATTTATGGAGGCATCAGATGCCCATACACACAAAATTCTTCTACAACCATGACCCAGCTGTGGCTACACACCAGAGAAATATACACTACCTAGATGGGCCAATATAGGGGTATAGGAACACATTCCTGATGAAAAAAAATTAAATCTTTACACCACTGTTGCCTGTGGGTTTTTGTTTGGTTTTTTTTTTTGTCTTTTTGTAAAACGGAGTTAGATCTTTATGTATGCAGAAGGAGAACAAGAGCCCAGATTTGGAAACAGAAAGGAAACAAAGGTATATCATAACTTTTCCAGTAAGATCTAAAGAAATGGACAAAAGAAAGTTTATATTTTGTTATTCTGGTATTTTGCCTAGCAGAGACACATTTATGAGTAATCTTCATAAAATTGACTAAGATTTTCTTTTTAAAGGAAAAGATGGAAATTTGAAATTAAAGGTTCCTATGATTTAGCTATGTTCACTGAAAGATTAGCATAAACACAGAAAATAAAGTAATTTTGTCACCAGAGCACTTCAAAATTAAGACTTAAAACTAGCAAATTGCCCTATCACTGTGTAGTAAAACACTACTTCGTATTTTATCAGCAGTTACGCTCAATTTGTAGAATTTCCAGACAGAATCTTTCAACTGATGATCACAAATAAGAAAAGAAAAGGAGACAACATTTTCTTTTTTCCATAAATGAAGGTGGTAATAGTTTTATTAAATTCTAATTCAAGTAATGTTATTTTAACATGTTGATCAAATGCATCATGAAAACAAAACATTACTTGCTTCGTTTAGTTTTATGAGGGTACAATGGGAAATGCCATTCTCTCCAATCACAGGTTTTCTGAATGTATCCACTTCACTGGTCTCTTAACAACAAATGCAATTACATTGTACTGTAAAATAATCAAATATTCTCTTCCTTGCACGTAAAAGCTATTTTGTTTTGGATGTACACACTTTGGTTAAATTTTCTCTTATCTTAAAAGACGCTATTTTCTAGAAGGCACCACCCTCATTTAGAAAACTGTGGCATTTTCTGACTCTTGATTTGATTTACAGAGAGACCTAAAGGAAATGGAATCACTGAGGTTAATTTTAAATTTGAAATTATAACTCAATCCACAAAGCTAAAGAAATGTAATTTAAAAAAATCTATTATTATTTCCTATAAACTAATGAAGGATTTACAACATTTTAAATAACATTTTGCCAAGGTGCTCTTCCCCCAGTCACAGGAAATAACTTTGGAAACTTTTTCAGGAATTAAATACAAAACAAACTCAATCTTTTTTCAATTGAATTTCAGGTTAAAACTATGTGTCTTTTAATTTAATTTCTGTTTATAATGGTTCAGGTTGACATGACCTTAGCAAGTCTTCAAAAATTTGCTTAATATTTTAGGTACATCTTGTGCCTCTTACACAGATAGGTCCTTGATTAAACTCCTTATTCCTTGCAAGAAGTTCAGTTTTCTTGTTCCTATTTCATGTGTTTTGGAGAATTTTAATATTTATCCCTTCTTTTAGGAGGATAACTGTCCAAAGGTCTATCTTCTGGAAGCTGTGAAAGTGTTACCCTTAAAGTTTTTGGGGTTCTGTTTGGTTTAGTGTTTGGGGTTTTTTTAACTAGAAAATAGTGCCTTTCTTTTAATTGTAAAGGCCTCATTACAGTGACCTTCCCGACACAATTTACATATTTCCCCATAAATTAAAAATGAGCATTGTTTTAATGCTGGTCTACTTAAAGAATATTTGGTTTTTTCCCTTCCAGTTTTCTGAAGTCTCTGAACCCTCTTTCAGAAAACCTTCTGTAGCTGGATTTTGTACAGGGACATCAAATGATGCAATATCCACTGGAAAAAGTAAAGAAGTGTTAAAGGAAACAAAGCAAGAGTGAGGCCTGTGACAGACAGCAGGTATTCTGGGAAGTTAAGGAATATCCTTTGCTCATAAGTCCATCACTTCAAAAAAAAATTCATTTTTATCCTATTCTTACTGGAAAAGTGTGAGCCAAACCCACAAATAAACCAGTTTTAAATTGCAACCCTGAATCTGAGCAGAAGGAAGAACACAGCCCTGTTTGGGACATACACATTAACCATTGTGGATGCAGTGCTCCTACTAGAATATATTATCACACAGTATCCAAGTTTATCAATGCTGGCCTCAATTCAAATATGCCGTTAGATGCCTCACTAAGTGCTTCACTAAACTGAGCCTTTAATGCTATTTAAAACTAACTTAATATAGAAAAGGGCTATAGATTAACTGACACATCTATTGCCTTTTTTGTTCCAATCACTTCTGTTTAAGTGCACTGCACTCTGGGGAACATAAAAACTTGGCGGGGGGGAGGAGGGGAACCTCACCAAGTTATGTTTGACCTGGAATTGAAAATTCAAACACCAGACCATTCCAGACCTCAGGCTGTCTGATTCTTCCAGTCTCACGTAATCTATTCAATAGTTAAGCCTCACTCCCTATTACTCCTTAATAGTGGTTGTGCCTTTTATTGAATTCCTCAGAGCAAATCATCTAAAACTGGCTTTGAATGACCATGTGGCTCCTGGAGTTGATTTGGAAACCCAGAAAACAAGACACGTACCAGCATTTGAGCAGCTGGCCACAAAATGACAGCCTCAGGCAGGAACTCTGTGGTACAGGCAGCAATGCCAGAAACCAGCTCCCTCTCACACCACCTGATGCCTCAGCCAGGAGACCCTTCTCTGTCCTTGTCCAGCACCTTGTCAGTCACACTTTCCCACTCTTGTGGCAAGGAGAGGTTTAGAGATGAGATGTTCTCAGAGCACGGCACATGCACCATTAGTGGGATGTTGGCTACTTCAAAATAATAAAAGAAGGCTGCCTGCAGAGCCCAGCACCTCCTCTGGACAAGGGTTCAAAGTAGGTAACCTCCTCCCTGTAGGGATTTTCAGCAAGTCCCAGAGGCTGCTGCTGCCATGAGTAAGAGGGGAGCTGCACACAGAGGCAGGTGGCAGGAACCCCTGGGAAGAGAAGATTGCCAAGGGCAAATATCTGTTACAGCTTTGCGCAAAAAAAACCATCTCAGGAACATCTGCGAACATCTCATTAACTGCCTATCCCTGATTGATCCCATAAACACCATCATTTCATCACAGGTGTGTTCCTCCCAGAAAAAAAAACCAAAAAAACCAAAAAAACCTCAAATACTTACCACACACTTAGATTTTGCTACAGCACACACATCCATGTAAACAGAATTAAAGTAACACATGTAACCTTGATTTCAGCATTTCCCAGGCTTGACTTCATCACCTTAGCATGTCTTTAAAAGTACACTGTGTACATACAAAGTTTACTCAAATTTAGGGGACAGAGAAAAGCAATCAAACCAGGCAAATTCACTATTTTCTTTTGTGTCAGCCTATTGACAACTGCACACCTTAGAGACAGGGTGAGAGCATTAACACTCAGTGCCGTTGCTTGAGTCAGTCAAGAAGCCAAAAACCAGGGTCTACCATACTTTGCAGCGCCCCAGGCTAGGAGAGAAAGGAGAACCCAGAAATCTCGTGTTTCAGGCAGTGCTCTGGCAAGCAGCAGCACCCAACCTCCCCATGGCTGTCCCTCACCCATTGCCACCTTGCCCTCATTACCAGTCTGACCTAATGTTTCCCTTTCCTGTGCTCACAGCCAAGTCGGGCCCTGTTTCTTGCCTCTTGTGCTGCTTCTGTCGACACATGAATCAGAACTGCTTCCCACCTCCACCCACCATCTTCCTCTGCTGCCTGGAGCTTTGGTCTGCCTTATCCATCTGTCCCATCCTCCAACTGAATCAAATTAATGGGACATGAGGCTGCATTTGAGGTAAGATGTGCTAGTACACAGAACTATCCAAAATACACTGGTATATCCAGTACTTCTTCAACCTCATGTTTTTCTACCTTTAAAGAGGCTTAGCTGCCTTTATTTTTACCCTATTTTCTGCCCCTCTCTGTCAATCAGAAGACATTTTCACAATCCATATTCCCCCAATAGACAGCTTGGGGTTTGTTTTGAGGCAGAACAAAAGAAATAACTTCTTCCAAGTGGTGCACAGTGAAGTTCTGGAGTCAAGGCAATTAGGCCTAAAACTGACAAAAGAAAATGACTTCACATCCCAACTGAAGAGAGCAAATGGAACAAAATGTAATGGAAGAATGACACAGCTGAAAACAAAACAAAGACGTGCCATATTTCATAACAATGCAGATGTTAAGATATTGAAAATATTTTTAGCATGTACCAGGGAACACAAAAAAGAAAAAACCTATTGGGAATAAGAGTTCAGATCTACATTGTTCCTCTGTTTTCATGACGTTTACAATAGTATGATTCCCTCCCACCCGCCATGAATTTAAACAGCTCCAAAACAAGCTCTTCATTTTGCCAAAAAAACATCAACTTGTTCATTATTTTTAAATGTATTCTAGTGAATTTTACCTGAAGCAACCCATTCACCTCTCTGCAGCTGTTTCTCTGCTTTCAGAAGCCTAAATTGTCTGTACATGGACCTCACCTTAGTCACAACCACACTGGACCTTTCAAACCCCCACTCCATTTTTAGTTTTGAGTTCTAATACGCTGTACACTTAAGTCCCAGAAACCCAAAGTAACACAACTCAAAGGGCATAACTTTCATTTCAAAGCCAGTTTAACACCGCAGGAGTTAATGGTGTACACTTGCTCCATTGTGTGTTATCATCCTTTTCCACTGCCCTCTCCTCTAGAAATCCAATTTTTCTTCAGCTGGGTAACCTACACATCCTTCAGCTGCTGAGAAAGGTAACTTCTCCTTTTCTTTTGCCCATGACCTGCCCTTCTGCAGACACACAAATAAACCCAACAGTAAGAGGAAGAGCCAGCACAGCACGACAGAACTGCTGCGGGCCCCAGCCACAGCAGGTTATCTTGTGCCCTGCGCAGTGTCACCCTGGGCTGTCCCACCTGAACATCCCTGCCTGATGGAGCTCTGCTGGGCATTTGCCTTTGTCCCTCCCCAGCTCCCAGTGACAAAACCAGTTTCTTGCTTTGCAACTCTGCTGCCTTTCTCCAAAGGGTGAAAGCAAAGCACAAATGCAGCCTGTGTGGGGGTTCTGAATTACCCCACCCATCCAAAAAATGGTTTGCTGGGGTAGGCAACTCAGTGCCACAGGGGACAGACAATGGATTCAGTTTTCTCACTATAACTCGATTCTCCATCTTCCAAGAACCAGCATTCATGGCCACCTCACAAACTGGACCAACTGAGGAGCAAGAACTCCAGCCTCTCAAAGCTTCACACTCAAAGAGATGCCAAAAACCACGAGGTTATACCTCCTTTCTCAGCCTCAGGCACATCTCATGAGATGTACAACACCCTTCATTTGCACATGAGGGCTCTGCACACAGCAGCACAAATTCCCACGAGCAGAGCACAGCCTGTGCAAATCCTGGTTGCTTTCTCAAAGCTTTTGACTTTCTGAACATTACACAACACAGTCTGAATCCTCATCTGCCCTATGGGATGGGAAGTCAATGCCCAGGAATGGGTAATTACTGCCTGGATAATTCACTCCACTCATAAGCAGCCTCAGTTATCTCCCAGCAACAACTCACGCGTAGATACGGAAGGGACCCACACAAACTGAATTCCGCTGGTGGTGATAACCCATGTGCAAGCCATAGTGCTTCCAGAGGAGAAATACAGAGAGTGGCAACAGAGGGGCTGCAGGGAAAACAGCAGCAGTTAACAGGGTGATACCTCCAAGAGCAGGGTCTGCACTGAAGAAGCCTTTGGATAAGACCACACAAGGATTTCAGCAGCTGAGCAGCCCAAGTCTAGCTTGTATTGGAGAGGAATAGAGAACATGTTCTTGTATGAAAAAAGTCTTCAAGCTGAAGCTCTACAGTGCTTCTTCTGGTAGCACACCTTGTTACAGGGAACCACCACACACCAGGAATTCTTAGTGGCTGCCAAAGCTGATCATTGCTGAAACACGTAAATGGACAAAAAAGGGCTCGTGTGAAGGCAGCCAAACAGCTCTGTGATGATCTTCACTGGTCAGTTGCCCGAAACAGACCAATAGTTCCAACTTTATTCATGGAAAAGCCAACATTTCACTTCACATTGTCAGGAAAGAAATGCTGCTTGCTTCTCCACCCAAATTTCTCCGGCACCTCTGCTATGACTTCGAGGACATTGCACAGTTCAGAGTCCCCAGGACCTGTTTATTTACCACTGCCACTGCCACCGCCACCATCCATGACACTGAGTCAGAGGGTCACACTAGACTATTTATACAAGAGGAGCAGCTTCGGAAAGCCTGGTTTAGTCTGCCTGTCTTTAGCTACAAACTACCAGACACAGGTTTCAGAAAGATCTGCCAAGAAATTAAGATCTAACTAGTCAGAAGGGCAGAAACAGATTGCAGAAGGGCAAGCTAGGAACAGGGGAGTTCCCAAGAGGTCTTAAGAGTTTATTGAAGAAAAAAAAATGTAAAATTTTTCTAGTTTTTCCCTATGGTAAGAGGAAAGTACAGTTTGACTTAATTGCAAAGCATAACGATAAGCCAGCATATATGTACATGACTCATTTTCAAATAATTACAAAATGCAAGGAGATAGAGAAAACACAGTTCAGGACTGTTTTCCTACTCTTAAGACTCACACAGTAGAATCACGTCTAAAGGAGTGTTACAAGACTCAGACACCCTATATAAGCAGATTTGTCTCCAGTCAGGCCTGGTATTTCCCCAAAATCCCATCTGCAGACACAAACTACACACAGTGAAGGCAAACTGCAATGCAAATGCGAGTCCATGCTCCTCTGAGAACACACAAAGTTGGTGCATGGCTGAAACCTGGGACCACAACCCTGACTGACACCGCTCTCGTGGAGGTGTAGGATCACTGAATAAAACACTTAACAAGTGCCTGGCAGGCAGTGCTATGGAAAAGAAGGATTAGGGCAGTCCCCAGACACGTAACAGATATAAGCTCACCAGTCTTGCCCTTTCTCTGCATGGCAAGATCAATAGTAGAACACACACACATTGGAACTGCACGCAGAAGGTGCTAAATAAAAGTGTAGAAGAAATAGAAGAAGCCCCAGGTGATTTAAGGGATAAAACCAAAGTGTCTTGAAGTGAGACTTAAGGATTTAAGTCTGTATAAATTATCAGCGAGGATAATTTGTTTGAACAGAGTACCAGGCTAAGTGATGGATTCTCTGTCATCCCCTTAAGTTTTTGCAGGATACTGAACACAGCAGAATCATTGCAGAGCATATTTCTGTGTCCTTTGGCGTGCAGGATGTTTTAAAAGACAGCATGAGGATCTTTCTGGCCTTGAAAACAAAATTCTGAGGGCTCTGCTAAAGCGGAAGACCGAAATCTAAAGAAAATATTTAACACTTTAAACAAATAATGTGTTTCTTATTTAAATAAAGCCACTTTCAGACACTAAGCATTAAGAGTGGGGAAAGCGCAAGCATTCACAAATGTCAAGGTAGCCTGACAGAAATTTTAAGAAATAATTTGATTTCTATGAAATATTTTCTGCTCATCCTCTAATTGGGGAAAATTCATGCAAATGTCAGTCTCGCCTCCTACCAATTATGACCAAAATATTGCCTTTTACTTCCCATCAGTGACACACCAAGTACTGGCATTTTTATTTCAAAATTTGTATGTGAGGACAAAGTTAACATATCAGTAAAAGGTTGTGGTTAGTTAGGTAAACTCCCCGTGGTAAATTTAGTTATTTCCTGATGTCACAACTTAGTAAGACAGGAAAGTCTTCTGCCAGTCGCTACCTTCTCGACACATGGCAACTCATTTCAAACCAAGAGGAGACACAAAAACCTCCTCTTCTGCAATAAAGTAATTAATCACTGTCTGCTAACTTTCTTTCCTGCTTTTGTGTCACTTTTTAAAGGAATTCCCCACATTCTTCTTCCAAACGTAGATTTTAGGTCTACCATTAAGCAAGCTGCTATTAACATCAAATAAACAATTTAATTCTATGCCTCACAAGGCCATGGTTCTTTGCACATCTTCGCAGCCTTTTGTTACCCTCAATCCCTTCCCAGTAGGTGTAGAAAATGAAAACATAAAAAAAATAAAATAAAAATACATGTAGAAATGTGGCAGCAAAAAAATAAGTAAAGGAATAGCAGGGTCAGGAAGTGCAAATATTAAACCCACTCACATTAAAAACTGAGAAATGCAATTAAGTTAATTAATCATTCAGGTTTCATCAATGGGTTTCTACTTGGATTACATGAGGTACAAGTAACAAATATTACAAATGTGAGTTTTGAATTTAGCTTTAAAATACACAAGTTATGCATTTGAGGCAAACTTTCTGAATGAGATTACACAGTGAATGTGATGGGAAAGAGAAAATAATTAATTAAGAGAAAGCAAAGGAATACACAGTGAAGGCTTCATCTGTTGTCTGGTGTCTTTCTGATTCTACGACAAGCTACCTGAGAGCAGAGATGCCATTTACTTCTAGAGGTCCCAAAATCCATGCATTCTGAAGCATCATGGATATCCTCAGTAGTAAACATTAACTTTTGATTTAGTACAGTCTGGAACCATTCAAAGGGACGAGAAGTAAGGTCTCCAAGGTCTCAAAGGCAGCTTTGTCTCCACAGAAGATTCATTTTTTCCCAGAACAAGAACAGAGATGGGGACATTGTAAAAGAACTATAATTCTGGAGTTGCAATTAATTAATTAGTGACAACTTTTGTAACAGCACCACATAATATTTTAACCATGTACCAGCTTCAAAAAACTCTTCAACTCAGGCAAGATAAAAAGCATAGTTTTCTACATGGCAGAACAGGGCAGGTTTTACAGAACTATGATGAAAATTAATGACTATATTATGAAGCAAATGATAGCAGCCAGCCTCCAATTATTTGCAGCTCAACCATATGAGCGGCACCCTAAGAAAATTCCAGCTAAACTGTTTGGATTCTGCACTTTCCAACAGCCACTGAAAGTGGAAACACAACTCAAGCACTGGAACACTTGTAGGGTATCAAGTGTACACAGTTTAAGCCAACTCAGAATCTGTGACCTAACAAAAAGGTGTCACTCTCAATCATTCATCTTATTGTTCCTTTCCAGATACACCAAGCCACCATGGGCAGGGAGATCCAGCTCTTCACCAGGGGCCATCAAATGTAGCCTTGCTGCAGCTGGAGGAGTCAGTGGCTTCCTCTGGAGGGCAATTCAGAAAAAAAGCCCAACTTGCAAACTCAGAATTGCCCTGGAAACCCCAACCATTTTCCATTAGCCAGGGAGGAAACACAGTCAGCGTTCCCTCCAGACTAAAGACAGCTTTGTGAATGCCCCACCAAAGTCATCAAAGCTAATGCCCTTCAACTAATAGTCCAGCAGAAAATAATGCTGCCTAAAAGAGGGGCAGAGGGAGGGAAAGTCTTGCCTGACAAAGCAGAAGCATAAAACAGATTTATCAGAGTGGGAGGAAAAGGGTGATAATGAAGAACACTTCAGTAAGACCAGCTTGAGAGAGATTAACATTCAGTGCAAAAAAAAAAAAAATAAAAAAAAAAAAAATTCACAGTGAAGTGACTGCCTTGGGAGAGAAAAATGTTCTGGATCTTCAAGGTGCCATGCAGGCCATGTGTCTTTATCAGCAGAGCTGGTGGAAAACCCAAGTGACTAAATGGTAACAGCAATCAGCTTGTAAAATAAGAGAAGCTTCTTCGTAAGGGTCTTAGACTAAAACAGCCTGGAGATGGCAAAGGTAAAAGAACATTTGAGACAACTGGAGCAGGCAAAGAAACCATCTATGAACTTTAACAAGAAGACAGAAGTATTTCTTTCCCCACATAACCAAGAAAACACACAGCTGCCATTCAAGGAAAGTCCTGTGCTACTTCAGAAACATTGAGTCTGAGAGATGAAAGTTTTTATCAGTTCTGATATGTTTCTGCATAAAACACCAAATTTGAGGGTTGAAGATCCACGACACTTGCAGAATAAAATATTCCCCAGGTCAAATGCAGACAATTAGATGAACATATTTTGACAGCATGACCACTGAAGAATAACAGGAAAATAACCTTCAGCAAGCAGGTAGCAGTCAAAATTCAGTGTAAAACTGGAATCATATAACAAGACGTTTGACAAAATGATTTTTAAATGAACCTTTTTAATAATACCTGCTTAGTTATTCAGCCATTTTGTCTTTTGCCTGGCCTTGATGTTTGTTTTTTTATTCCCTAAACCTTTTGATAATTTTTTGTCGTAGCCTCTGACTGTATTAAATGTAAAGAACCTGATGGACATAAAATCTAGGCACACATTCCTCTTTTCCACAGAACAATTCCAACTCTTACTGCTAACTACAAAATTCTTGCCTGAGTGCCACCACTCACCAAGTCACTTAATGTCTGTGCTTTTTAGAACAGCTACCTGTATTTCTAAAAGTTCATTTTTCACACTATACTACTCCCCAAAAGCCTCACAGCTAAGTTTGATTTAATTCTAACTACCTAAGAATTTTCCATCTTCCCAGCTTTATATCATCCATAGGTTTGAACAGCTCCTCACTATGTTCCAAGACATTAACTCAAGAGAAATAAAACACAAGGAAGTCTCTTGGGACAAAACTTTCTTCTAATTTGAATCACTAAAACAAAATAAAACTTGAAGTAATTGTTGAACCAGCCATAAATCAGTAATGGATTTAAGTAAGTAATCCATCCACCTGGCTTCAAATGCTTATGGGCTTTCTAAGTTTTGCTGAATGAACGGAGCTACAGCAGACTTCTTGGAAGGACTTCTGAAGGTTCCAAAAGCCATGACAAGCACTACTGCCACTCTCCCCCATTCCCCAGTCTCAGAAATACAAAGCAATCCCATCTTAGGTTGAGATTTTCTAGGTCTGTCTGTGGAGGAAATGGGGTAGGGAGGGATCTGTTTTTTTTCACAGACTTTGTGAAATAAATTATTCACAAGATATTTTTGCAAGAAATTCATAGAATCATTGAATTGTTTAGGCTGGAAAAGCCTTTAAGGTCATCAAGTACAACCATTAACCCAGCACTGCCAATTCACCACTCAAATACGCCCCCCATGTCTATATGTCTTTTAAACATCCCCAGGGACAGTGACTCCACCACTTCCCTGGGCAGCCTGTTCCAATGTCTGACCACCCTTTCCACGACATTTTTTCCGAATATCCAATCTAAACCTCCCCTGGTGCAACTTGAGGCCATTTCCTCTTGTTCTGTCACTTGTTACTTGGGAGAAGAGTCCAACCCTCACCTGGCTACAACCTCCTTTCAGGAAGTTGTAGAGAGCATTAAGGTCCCCCTGACCCTCCTTTTCTCTGGGAGTTAGAAGTTAAAAGCATAGAGCTGATGTAGAATGAGGAAACATTGCCACAGAGCAGCAGCTGTGTCTGGATGCTGCAGCTCCCTGAAATTCCACAAACCATCCAAGAGAACCCCTCCAGACCCAAAAGCATCCTCACCACCGTCAACAAAATCTTACACCTTTACAGATTCCGAATTTAACAAGCAAATGCCCACACGGGCAAGCATTTGAGAAAACAGAGTTTAAGAAGTTGTCAGTACTTGGCTGATCTCTGTAAAGGATCATATAAATGTCTATCTGGTGAGGTAAAATATATTAAATTGAATAACCCTCTCCAGGCATTTGCCACCAGCAAACTGACACAGCACACCACTACTTAGGGTAGCCCAGCTTGCTTTGACTGAGCAAGCAAAACAAAAACTTCTTTAAAGTTCCTAAAATAACCCAGCCTGGGTCAATGGAGATAGCACTGTTATGTCTATGTGGTTGATATGCTGTTAAATATTCATTAAAATTAGAAATTATTTGTGCATGGGGTAAAGCAACCAGGGAGATTATGTTTACATGTGTCAGGAAGCACCAAATTTTAAAAACTCCACCCATAAACTTTGTGTCATTGGGTGATGGTTTGATGATTAAAGGTAAAACTGCTGTGAAGCAAAGAAAAAAACAAACACAAAACCAGACAGGAAGGCGTATCTAAAAGTTGAAAAAGCAAATTGGCAACAGTTTCAGTCTCCGAAATAAGAGGACCTGGAATTTCTGTGCATTCTCAGGAGCCAGCAGGACACAAGGCTGCAGGAGGTGATGTCAGAAGTGCGTCTGTGCCTCGCCACTGGGCTCAAGAGAGACCTGATAAGCAGTTTTCTGGTTTGCTTTGGGCCCTGGCTTCCATTTTATCAAAGGTTTTGTAAGAGTTTATAACTTTCTTTGTGAGCAACACAGACTTCATACAACCAATATCTGAATCAAAGGCAACATGTGATTTTCATTTTGACTTCGGAATTATTATTATTTTCATTATAGAGCGCACAACCACCTCAATTATCAGGAACACTAAGAACCATCCAGATAAAAACTAACAAGTACAATCAACTGTTTGTAGGGCATTAGAGAATAATTATACTGCCTGACACCCTCCCCCCCAAAAAAGAAAAATATAACAAGTGTAGTTGACAACAAAATGGAAAATTAAAAAAAAAAGGTACGCACCCAGGAGCTTTATAATATTGAAATATACAACCTGTTTTCTCAGAGGATCTTGTATGAGAAAATTAGAACTGAAATAGTTTCCAAATAACTGATTCCATTCAATTAAAAATAAAAACATACAGCAGTGTCCACTTTCTAAGATAACACCGGAATAAGTAATTGCTTGGGAAATATGCTATGGCTGGTGCATCCCCTTAAATACTTAGGACCACACACTATGGCTTAAAGTATGATTTTAAACAGGTATGAAATTCTAACCCTCTATGTTACTAGTGAAGCTCAGTTCCATAGTGCCTGGTAACAAATTATTTTCAGAGAAAAATCAAACCTTACTGTCATCTGTGCTGACCCAAATCTCCTTTAACATCTGACTGCCAGTGGTTCAGCTTCATTACCTCACTATACGAACTACCACGTAAAGAGAAAATCACGATTTTTCCTATACTTTTTTCCTTTAGTATAATATTCCATTATAAAAAATTAACATCAAGAAATTACTCTAAGAAGTCTGTTTTGCTACTGTTGAACGAATAGGAAAACTGAAGACCATTCAAGGGAATCATCAAAATAACTGAGCTGATGACAGGACTGATTCTTCTCCCATTCTTGAGAGCGATGAGTGTCTTAGGTGGGGTAAATAATTAACCCCTTCTTTCAAACAGGCTCTACTGCCTTACTTTTTTAATTTACAAAAACTCAATATAAAGTCTTTTTGCATGATTCTTCTTTCTATTTCAGAAAGATCTTTGATTTTATTTTTTTGTCTCCTAAACAGAAGAATATTTTAGTCTCACTTTTTAATACAGCTCTTAGCTTAATAGCCAAGAATGGAAAACTTTATGGGACAATCTGAACTTTAGCAGGAAACAGACACTTCTCCATGTAACCCTTAAAAATGGGTTTAGCTGGTATTGTCTTTTCATGTATTTTTATCTTAGTACCACTGGGAAAAAAAGTGACCTACTAAAACCTCTAGAAAAATCAGATCTGACAGTAACATATAGAATGGGTATATCCAAAGGCCAGCTTTGACTTAGGGAGGCCAGTCTGCTTTGTTTCCCTTGTCAGTCTGTAGCCAGTATGGACAGAGAAAACCTCCTCTACAGAGTAATTCAGAGCAGAAACCAGCTTGGGGTGCTCCTTATCACCCACTGGGAAAGCTGGTTTATTGTACCAACCCCAGGAACCCAAGGAGACAAATATTCCTGGGTTAAACTTTGTGTCCCCTGCAACATCCATTCCTGTGACTCCTTGTAGGGTGCAACACGGTGTTTGTGCTGTTTCTGTACCTTGTGGTTGGTCGTGTTCACACCAAGATTTACCACTGGGAGACTCTTCTTTAATTTCATTTGTTGCTGGGTTGCAAGGCTCCACAATCTTGGTTTCCTAATTTCTAAATACTTTTAATACTTAAGTGCCATTCTCATGTCTAATGGTCAAGTTGTTCCTTATTTTTAACAACCTGTTTTCTCCAAGTTCTTATTCAGTTCAAGTCTACCATAGCTTTAGTCCTTGTACATTCGGATAAGTAATGAACCTAGGTGTAACCTCACCATATTTATAGGAAAAGAGATTTAATCTTCTGCGTTCAAAACCTGTATTTTTCTTTTTATTATATGGATAAGCACTTCATCCTGACCAAAATTTCTCAGTTCATTTTTGCATGTAGGTTTTTAATTCAGTCCATCTGAAGATAAACTGCAAGGGATAACAAGTGTCCAACTTATTTTGAACAAGGGCAGAATTAAAGCTGAATACTGATCCTTCACAACAAAGAATCTTAACTCCCTTGTATAGGCATTAAACTCCACATATCACAGAATCATAAAGGTTCAAAAAGACCTCCAAGATCACAGAGTCCAACCTTTGACCAATCACCACCATATCACCATATCAACTAAACCATAGCACTAAAATGTGGTATAATAAAGACTGGTACAGGCTTCAAAGAAAACTGAACTGTTTTTTCTTTGGGAAGTTATTAGGCCCAAGGGAAAAAAAAAAAAATCTGTCCTTCTCAACATGTTTTCCTCCCCAATATTTCTGTTATGCATCTGGAGTGGCATATGGTCTGCATTTTCTGTAGGGGACTGTAATTTGTCTTCGTTTTACATATTAATAACCACATTCAGTCAGGCCGAAGATACATCTATCCCCACATTGTGTCTTTAGCAAAGCCTGAGAGCAGAGGTCTGGGAAGAGCACCAGGGCAAGAACAGCTTGCAGGGATGCACTTTGGGATCCCTCTGCAGCCTTCAGGGACTGGGCTCTGCGTTCTTCTAAGCACGAGTTGATACTTTTGCACTGACAGTCCACACCCAGCTAATCCTGCAGTATGTGCAGTGGCTCACAGCTAAACTATGCACTATGAAAAAAATACCACCTCTTACTTCTGAATCTGTCACTTGATAATTTTATTTTGATCCCCTCTGGGTCTTGTACTACAAGAGACACTTAATGAACATTCCCTGTTCATTTTTTTCCATTACACTCCTATATAGATTTTTATCATTTTCATCCTTAGCTGTTTCTTTGCCAGGCTGAAGATTCTCATCTATTTAATTGCTCTTTATCATCACTGCCACCCATTTCTAGTTCTGTTATCTCTCCTTTTTTTCCCCCCTCATCCTCCCCTTTAAATCCAGGGATCAGAACAGCACCCAGAGGTCAAGACAACAGCACAGGCAGTTTATAAACTGGCACAGCAGACTTCTGCTCTGTGAGCAGAAATTTCTCTGTGAGAAAATTTTCCCTATTTTTTTTTTTCCGGACCAGTCCCAAACACTTGATCAATGCCTGGATTTGGCATGATAAACTCTCTACAACATTGCTTCTTCCCATGCTAATAATCTCAATAATGGCAGGATTGTTCTCCTCCACATGCATTACTTCATAGCACCAGCAGCAAGCTTCATCCCCAGTTACTAAGCATCACAAGATCCCTCTTGGGTTCTTCATAATTAGCTTTCATTTATGCTATTCTCATTAACTTAGAATCATTCTGCATTCTCCCTTCCAGATTACCAGTGCATTATGGTGTTAAACTTAGCACAGATCCATGAGTAACTCTACTGGTGACCTCCATCCCCTCCGTTAAACAGGTCATTTATTCATCTTTTGGCCAACTATCAGTCTAGGACAAAAAAAAATCCTCTTATGTCAGAGCAGTTTCATTTTGCTCAGCACCTTTGGTGAGTCGTTTTCACAAGACTCCCTGAAGCCCCAGTGTACTGCATCAGCTAAATCACACCTACTCACAACCTCAACAGTGCCTTCAAAGAACTCCACCGGACCTGTGAGACTGTTCTGACTCTTTCCTGGTACATCAAATTATCCATGAATGCTTTAGTTTTCTTCTACCCTGTATTTACCAGAAAACTGGCTGGTATGAATGCCAGTCATATTTGTCCTGTTATTTCCCCACAGGCTTTCTGGAAGCCTTTTAAAAAACTGGCATCACCTCTGGCACCCCCAGCTTCAGAGCTACTGTGAACATGGTTATCTCATATGCCTTTAGCTACAGGGGCAATATTCTTTGAGCTCTTTTAGAAATTAGTTATCTATTGAACCATTGGCCTTCCCATTTCTGATTGTTTTGAAAGAACTTACGACAAGTTTCTTTGCCTTTTACAAATCACATATCAGGCTTTAGCTTGTTTTACTGTATATTTCATGTTTATTTTGCATGAATTTCACCTTTTTAAAATTTTTGGACATGTTTTTGCAGAGTATCTTTCTGTTCCTTACAGCTTGCTCAACCATGCTAAATATTCCTTAAAACTTTTTTAAGGAGTCAGAGAAGCAGTTTTTAGGGAATAGGCATTTTTTCTGAGCCTCTCCACAATGGCTGCAAGCATTTTATTCTCTTAACACTTCCTCTTACCAGGCTGTCCATAGGAACTCTAATCAGTGTCCTGCTTGCTACCTTCTCTATGGCAGACCTGGACTGTCAATAACTCACTGCAGAACTAAGCCATCAATCCCTCCATTTTATCTTCCAGCCTTCTAACATTTGCATAGAAACACTTCTATTTTTGTCTGCCTGCCTGTCCTTCTGTGCTCCTGTCTAAAGAGGACCTAATTTTCCAGCAGTTCTTCACTGTTTTCTACATGACCCTCATCAACTTCTGCCCCATGTACTTCAGCCACTGACAGTGTCACCTTGACCTGCGTGCCTTTCCTGCTTGTCCTCATACAGAACATTGGGATTACACTGCAGATTGATGCTGCGTAGCTTTTTATGCTAAACCTTTTATCTAGCAACTCATGTATTGCTTCCAGCACTGTTCTGGTAGCCTTTATATCACCAGCACTTCTGCACCATGAAAAGAAAGCCTAGACTCCTTTTGCTGTAAGCCACCTTGGCACGTAGCTGGAAAGTTACCATGTGCTCCCTTCCATCACTGGTTGCACTCCACAGCAGCAGGTGTCCCTCCATCACCTGGAACCAACACCCTGCAATGGCATTTTTAGAGCAAAGGGATACTTGGCTATCACCTGACTGCAAGGTCCCATCTACAAGATGTAATTTCAGGGTCATTTCTCCTTTGCAGGATTGATGTCCTGCTGCATTACAACTTCTCATGGGATCCCCATGGCAGCCTCCCTGGAGACAGAGGTGGGAATACCTGCCTGGAGGTTGGCTTTACACATTTGCTAATTAGGAGTAGTTTCCTTACACTTTGCATGTTGTGACTTTCACAAGAGTTCAGTTGCATTAATCTGCAATGAGCATCTTGCAGTGTCATAACTATCCCTTCGGTTTAACAGCTGCATTAATACTGTTGGGGGCAAGTAAATGCTGGTTTTTTCTAACTGGAGATCTGATATCAACCTCTAGCACGAGAAGCCAAAGGGTCTAAGCTAAATGGCCTCAGACACACTCCTTGTGTTTTAGGCTTACTCTCATTGTATTCCATTTAAATTTTCATTTTGTGTCTCTCCCTCCAGACACTTTGATTCAGACTATCCTCATCCCCCTGGAAGACGTTGGTTTTCTAAAGATCTAAAACCATCCTAGCGGTTTTCTAAAAATCCTTCTTTAATACTGGACTGGTTGGTGCCTGTGAAAGTTTGAAGTATTTATTTATTTTGTGAAATGTTAATAACTTCTCTGCCTTCCATTCAGCATCTTTAATCCATTCCCCGGGTTCCCACAAACCATTTTCAAGACAATTCTGTGCAAGTAAGGAGGAGTGAGAAAGTTTAATTTTTCTTGTGCAACACGCTGGTATCATTAACAGACATTTCCCATAACTGCTGGGCAATCATGCTTTATAATCTAACAGATCACAGCCACTCCACAATAGCATGAAAGGACTGATTGTGCAAGCCCTTAAGCACTGCTTTCTTAAGACAACAGAACACATAACCAGCCACAACTTTTAGTTCAAAACAGAAGCACAGAACTGTTCTCCAAGATGCAGCCTCTTCTGCACTGTTGAGGGGAGCTGCACTTACAAACACACCCTTCACCAAATCAAAGACTATTCTACATAACCAAGACTTGCTGATTCAAAAGGGGACTTCACACGTTTAGATTCCAAATTTAGATTTCTTACTATGAGTTCTACTTTCAATTACATCAAGTCTGCTGCATTTTATTGGCTCTGATGTACACAGCTTTCGACACAAAAGAAGTCTTGAGAGCTTCCACACACACACACTGTCATTGCTGTATTTATAGGCAAGATGCTTAAACATTTGCATTTTATTGTAAGGGATAAATTGTGCCATACAGTACAGAGAAATTCAATACTAACTGATTCACAAAACAGGCCTGATTTTTCAGCTGATAGAAAATGGTTCTACTTCCCTTTCCACCATCAAATCTAATTTAAAGTAACCCAATGTAGTGCAAATACATCAGATACTTAGTAATCTCGTGTAATGGCAGGGAAATTCATCACAAATTGCTGAATGTTATGAATCATCTTGTGAACACGTAACTGCCATACACTGAAAAAGGCGCTTTAACAAGTGGTTTCATTCATTTATGTCAATACTTCATAATTAGCACAGAGAAGTGTCTGTAAATTGAACTCTTGAGCATCACACTGCTTAGTTATCATTTTTTTTAATTTAGTATTTTCAGCACTTGATGTAATGGAAGACCCCATTAAAATTTTGTGCCAATGACAAATGACATTTTCATTTTCTCTTCTAAATGTGTTAGCACAAGCTAATGAACTCAACAATGTTCAACAAAGCCATAAGCATACACTGACCTGTACTACATAAACAGTTCAACTGACTTTATCAGGGATATTAATGAAAGTTTTTGATGGATATTTAATCCTGTTGCTCAATAACAGATACTAATAAAGAACTGCTGGTCTACATGGAAATTAGTGCTGATGCTCATTCAGTAACAGGTGACAAGAAAAACGTGACAGCCAGATGCTTAGAAGAGCTCTCTGCTGCACAACAGCCTGAAGATCTAGATTTAGCCACCTCTTCATTTGTAATTGAAGAACTTTGAAAGCTTTGCAGGGTATTCTATCAAAGGCACACAGTATTTGGAAAGCATTATTAAGGTACCCAAAACCCCAAATCAGAGATCAGGGTCTTACTATGCCCCAGCAGAGACACAGGTTTACTACAGAGACCTTACAATTTCAGGGCTTGAGAGCCCACAAACCCATACCCAAACTATGGTTTCCCTGTTGGTACTTTAAGCACTGGGTGGAAATAATTAATCATTTTTACTTGGATTCCATAATCTCAGGATGCCAAGCCACTATAATTTAACAGTTTAGTGGTGTCAGCTGGTTGGTTGAGCCGACAGGGTGCACAGTCTTAGCCCGTTTTAACAGCAAAATAAATCATTCTCTCTGCAACTTCCTTTGCAACTGGGCACAACTCAAAGTGTGCCCAAGGCCAGTTCCTGCAGAGTGGCTGGCACAAGGTGACTTAGTCATCTGTGGGCATTTGCAGTACAACCACATTCTCTCAGGAGCAACTGAAAGGTTTAGACAAACTGCTCTCTTAGACCAGAAAAGGAAGTGCAAGAGTATAAATATATCCATGATCGCAGTGATAATTCCACTTTGACGCTTCTTACCAGGATAACTTCCCACTCATCAGTTCTAAAAACTCCTCAAGCCCCAGCTCTGAGTTTGGCTCATCCTCCATGGCTTCCCAGGAATCCTGGAATGCAGATCCATGGACTAATTTCCACAGGCTGTGCACACCAAGGTAAACACGCAAGAAAAGCTCTGCCTTACTCTAATGTTGCTAATTAATGACCAAATAATTATTAAAATAATCCAGTATTTCCCTGCGCTTTGAAACAGGAGACCTAATCCTGAGCTCTTATTACATACTGCTTATTTTTACTTTTACTTCTTAACTGAAAACAGCATTGTGTTGGGTTTTTTTAATTTTACAAGATTTAACCCTTAACAAGGTATACATATCTCCACTGGACAGTTATTTGAAATGACATGTAATTCTTAATTACATTTTCTTAATTCTGCAATTTTCCTCACGCTTTCAATCCTTCAGTGCTCATTAAAAAGCACTACTGATAAGACATCCAAAACACCCAGACATGCAAACTCATCTCTTGCATCTAAAGCTTCTCCTTTTCAAGGATATTCAGGCCTGTAACTGCTGCTAGGTTTATCAATATGAACTCTATTTATTTAAAGGGGTTAAAAAAAAAAATCTTCAGGCAACTTACTGCTCCAATTCTTAATAGCTACAACAAACCATAAAAAGTAGGAAAATCCCACCTCTCCTTGCATACTGCCTTCAAAGTATTTTTGCTCCTTTTAGTAGTCAAATATAGATTTTTCCATGACATTTTGATTAGGCTCTTACTGTGAACACACTAAGTGATAATTGGTCCAAAAATACTTATTGAGCCAGGAATATCAGAATACAGTAAATACTGGGAGCACCATAGGCAGCTGTATGAATCACTTCACATACCTGTGGTTTTCCAGGTTCCTGTGCTTAGTCATGAGTACACTCTTCATATTCTCGTACACAGAACACAATTTCTGCCAATTTTTGTTCTTGGCTTCTACACTGCCACCTGTAGTCATACAAGAGAAATTAGCCATATTTTATGCTGCAAATCCTATTAGCACAATGTTTCAGCTCACTTGTTTTTCTATACAAACATTCTAAAGCATCCTCTTTTATAAAAGGTGCATTCAGATATTCAAACCAAGTTATTTATATTTTTCTCTTTAATACATTTGAGGAAGAAAAAAAAATAACCACCAAACAATCCCAACCTCAATTTAAACCAAGAGAACATTTTAAACTCTCAGACTTTTTGCAGATTTTTATTTTATCCTTGTTGCTTAGGGGACACATCATAACCTTGACAGAACAAGGTGACTTCTGAAGTGGCAATGCAAAACCACCTGCACCTAATTACTTAGTAAACACAAAACCCCCTAATTTGATTTGTTCTTCCATCTGAAAAATGAACATAGTTTTACAGAAGCACAATTTCCATGCTCAGCTTAGTTACCTTATATAGGTTATAAAGAAATGTATACAACTAAAAATTGCTAGTATTTGGAAGATCATCTCATACAACTAGCAATGATCTTGAACTTTTTTATACAATGAAAACCACTCAATTTATTCCAGCCTTACTGCACTTAGAGCAATATGCCACAGATCCTGCCAAATTAACCATCTACAAAAAAATAAGACCTAAACACACAGTACCCGGAGCCCTCACGTTAATCCTTCCCTGAAAACGTGAAAAAAATCCCACAAAACTCATGCCTTCCTGGAAAAACCAAAGCTTCCTGGTGTTCAGAACACGGGTTTCACCGAATAGCGAAGTTTCGGAGTACAAGCTCTGGGGGGAAACCTGGCTTTCGCACGTACATGCCTTCTCCTTTCTTCCAGTTAAGAATTGCTCATACCATCCCTGGAAGCGGGCGCCTGAATGCTCCCACCGCGCGTCTCCCTGGAAAAACGCTCCGGAGTCAGGAGCGGGCAGAAATTTTTTTCCCCCCTCATCCTCCGGGAGGCTCCGGGCACCCGCGCCCCTGCGCTGCTCTACGGCAGCGGCACCGCAGCCGCCACCAGAAACCTCACACTGGAACAGAAACCGAAATCAAACGCGATTTCCAAGAAAAAGTTGGTCTTAGAAAAAAAAAATAAAAAAACCCGAAGATGATATAATAAAGAAATAAAATTTCCAAGCGCCGGCGAGGCTGCCCACGTCC
>VZRS01003935.1:191973-227462 GCA_013398055.1 Ifrita kowaldi | reverse complement strand
GGCCCCGCTCACCGCAGCGGCCTCCGCGAGCGCGGGGCTCTGCGGCTCCCGCCGGAGCCGCCCGCGGGCTCGGGCTGGGGCTGGGGCTCTGCGGGGGAAGGGAGGAGGCGGCGGTGACGCTCCCGCGGTGGCCACGCTGCTACAGCGGGGCCGCGTCCCACCTGTGCCTGCAGCCCCCGAGCGCCGGGATGTTCGCCGCCCCCGCGGCGGGGAGGCGTTTGCCAGGCGCTGGAGGAGCTCCGAGTGCCTCCCCGCTCTGCCGCCCAAACAAACGAGGAGTCTTGGCCGCTACAAATAATTTACGTGTTCAGGAACGTGCTGGAAGCCCAGTTGTTGATGGGTCTCTGACAGCTGGCGGTGAGAGATGACCTAGCTGGAGGCGGTCGGGTCTTAAAAATTTGGGTTGCGATGCTTAAAAAATTCGAAAAAAGCAGCAGGTAGATGCAGAAAAGTGTTAGTAAAATGCCTGTGTTGTAACTAAAACTGCAGCTGAACTTGAGGTTGTGCACATGCTGTCTGAGCTCTCGCGCTGATGGAAGAACAGCCCATCCTTATGAACACTTCTCTCATTCTCTGTCTTTTGCCTTATGTATTTGCATTTTGGAAACACATGAGATATTTAAATTCCTGAGTTCGTATCTTTTTGTTCAAGTGGGTGATGTTGACATTAAAAGTGTGCCCTAGCACAACCCAGTAGTCCAACCAAGTTAAAAAGAGGGTTGGGAGGAGTTGAGTGCGTTGTTGCAGCATCACACCAACTGATACCATTCTCAAATTTGTATAATAAAAATATATTACATTCATTCTTTTCACAGCAATAGATTCCACTTCGTTTAAGGCAATCTTTATCTTTCCCAAATGTTTTATCTAATCCTAATATTTTGGGACCCAACCTTTTCAAGGTAAGCCAGAAATCCATACGGTCAAGTTACAAACTGTGATATCATGCTGTAGTCTAGTCATATTAAGAAGTAAGCTGCAAAAATAAAATCACTTGTCTTTGTCTAGTCTTCCGCAGAGTTAAGGCTATTTTCAGTTCCTCTTCTTACATCTCATAAGTGAGACGCCAGACTATCTGAATATTTAATGAGTAGTAAACCAGAAATCCGTAAAAGTAGCAAATATAACAGACATATTTTGATGGCAACATAGACAGGTACTTATCTGAGAGAAGTCTGGACAATTTAATTTCAGTAGATTAATAAACAACAATTATACTTAAGCATATCTGCAGCCATTCCTAATGTATAAATATCAAAATCAAACAAAGCTTACACCAAAAAAAGTATCAATGAACCCATAAGAGATGAGGATAAAAATTGATGCAGGCATGTAGAAAATGCTTTTGTAATCTACTCCAACCAAGAAAACATTCCTGGTCTTTCCCTTCAAAACCTAACAACCTAGTGGCACATTGGTGCAATAATTCAGAAGACAATGTGAACACTGAAAATTGTTGTGACATAGCTCTGCTTAAAAAAGCACTTGTTAAACATACAGAGCAAGCCTTTACAGCTGATAAGTAATGAATAATATTTTATCTCCAGACTGTATGTTTATCCTCTTTCTATTTGAGCTTATGGTACATGAGACAAAAATATTAGGTTTTTCAGTTTTACCTCCTTGCTTAAATTTTGGTTAAATGTAACTATCAATATACCAAGAGTTACCAACTGGTGAATATCATACTGAAATTCCACAGTTACCTACAGTAAGGTCTGCCCATGACTTCAAGGACTATGTCTCTTCAATCAGTACCTCAGCAATAGAAACCACATTGACATCCTCCAGTGTAGAAGAATTCATTTTCCACTAAGCCCTTCATAAACATAATGTTTTGTCTACAGGTACCTTTCCTATAACTGTTACAAATGTATTAAATGCTAGCAGAAAGTTCTTGTCTTTTTCACTGAAGCATGGCCAGTGCACAGACTGTTCCCTCCGCAAAAAAAGTCTTTGCTCCTTTCAGGTCTTACACAACACTGTTGTTAAATCTAGCCCATCACAGGAGAAATGCTCTCTTGATTCTGATTTTCAAACCCAGAAAATAAGCATTTGGTCACTTAATAATGACTGTTAATCAGACACTATCATATTTGCCTTGAGTGTGTGAGATGCAGAAAATTAGATCAGCCGTGCACAGACTCTTTCTTTCACCTCGTCTCCTCTATACCACCCACCTCCCAAACAGCTCTGCCTTTTTTTCTTCAGCAATTCAGGCTTGGAAGAATAAATTCCATTGTAACAATGATTCAGAGACAAACTGAAAGCCAAGTGCAATATTGTTCTCCCAAATCTGACAGGAAAACTTATAGGATGGAAACACCTAGAAGATAAAACTCACTTCTCTTATAATATGCTCCAGAAAGCATTACTTATCACTGTCCCCTCATTACCAAAATACATGCAGCAACTAATGGGTTGCTGTAGTACTGAAAATTTCCAGTTTTCCAGATGATTAGCTGTGACTCAGTACTCCTACTGATACATCTCAATGCACCATCCATTTAGTTTATGTGCTGGTAAATCATCTCTCACTTTCCTTCCACCAGAATTTAGTAATCCTGTGTCTGCAGATCTAATCTGCCACACCATGTCCTGCCCTGTCCATCTGAGACCAGATCAGGTAAAAGCTCTTCTACTCCAGTGTTTTTCTGGTCTAGCTCCTTGTTTCAGTTGCTACCCAGGTGTGCTTGCAGCTCTGAGAACGTGCAGGTCAACATCTTAAATGCTGCTTTCTCCACTCTCCAGCCTGGGCTACACCTTTGTTTATTGTCTAGGGAAATCTGAATGGTGGGCACAGAGATATTTCACCTGTGTCAAGGTAGTTTGTAGAAACTACTTCTGAGAAAATTACGGGTTTTTTCTCTACGCGCAAAATCCCTTCTAAGAGTCAGTGAGGTGACAAAGTGAATTTTGATCCATTTGTAATCAAAAGAATTACTTCAGTCTACTCCACAGAAACCAGAATTTGGCATAATAAAGCCAACAGCTGGTTGAGGAAGAATAACAGTGTGGGCTCTTTGATGTTCACAGATGAACACAAACAATCAAAGACAGAGTTAGGATAGCACATGATGTTTCTGAGTAGCAGTAAGGAGTTAAAACCATTTCATAAGTACATTTATCAAGAAAGAATTTTCTTATAGGGAAGCCATTTATTGCCCATAATAGCTGCAAAAAAATTTTAACATTTTAACCCTATAAAACATTTAACATGCAAGAATATTGTGCTAATGAGAAATCTGTGTTAAACAGCCCTTATGAACTGTGCAAAATTGAGTGCAAGCAGCTGGAAAGTTATTCTAATTTCAGGGAGTCCTCTTGCCTCAATTTGCTATGTACACTGAACATCAACACGGTGCAATGACGGTATTTTTATATCTTCAACCTCTGTCAAAACTCTGCAACATTCCCCAATGGACATGAGAGAAAAAAGGAAAGTGGGCAGAGCTATGGAGTAAAAATGCAGTTCTAGTTAAAACAATTAATTTAGTTTTAACATCTGCTTAGAGGCATTCATTAGCCAGTGAGCACTGAAATTTACACCAGAGAACTTCAGAATTGGAGAGGAGATTAAGTTCTTTGACATGGGATTCAGAAGAGCAAAGGAAATGAGCTGGCAGTGGGAAGGAACTGCTCCTGGTGGTAGTGGGACAAGTGTGGCCAGACCTCTGCAAGGGTAAGGAAATGCTATAATCCTGCATATAATCCTGCATCCAAGCAAATGGAACTACAAAGGCTCTGTATCCAGCCAAGCCAGAAAACCCAGGAGGCAGCTGATCAGCTCCCCTAGAACAAGTGCTCCCTCGAAGAACTGCTTTATCTGAAGTCATTGGGAATGCATAACAGTTGCCTATAACAACAACCAATTTCCTCACATTACATCTCTCCTCCCAGGTTAAATTATCATCCTTCTATTAATAGGATCATCAAGAGCCTTTTTCTCCTTCTTTGGAAAAAAAGAATAGCTGAGAGTTATGTTCAGTCATAAAATGTTAAAAAAAGCTGGACAATATTTTAAGGAAACAGGCAGTTTCAATTTGATGGTGTTACAATCACGCCAAACTCGTTTTTTCAGAGTTACAAAATCTCCAGTCATCAGGACAAGAAAACGAGATTTTTCTTCACATCAGTTTCGTCATTACCAACTATTTCTGGTCTCTACTCAATGATTATGATCATGCCAGCAACCATCTAGCACGAGCAAAGCAAGGCTTGAGTGTCAATTCCATGGAAACACAACCATTTAGTAAAACTCTCCTACTTCATCTACTGTGCTTTAAAGTATTTCCCTTGCCATCTGTGTAGCAGGTTCATGATCAGTGCCGCTTGTAAACTAAACACATGTAGTAGAATCAGTCTTATTTCTTGGAATGGTCTTCACCATAGGTCTGCTCAACCCCTGCCCATGTTCTTTTCCAAGTGGATTTCAGTAGATCTCAAGTCACTTTTTTTCCCCCCAGAGAAATACATGGGTTTGCTGAAACCCTCTTCAAGGAGAAGCCAAAAAGCAATAAAGTTTACATTTAGATTCCAATACAGGTGTAAAAAAGCGGTATTTTTCATCTAAAATAAAAGAGCTCAGTTCCAACAGATTGGGAAATCATTACGATTTTTAATCTACTTTTAAACGGATCATAGCTAATATGGGTCTACAAATTAGATGTCCATGACCACATAACTCCCTGGGAAATATATCCTTTTTTGTCCACATCAACCGTCGAAGCCATTTATTAATCTGTTTTCTAATGCAACCATTTCCCTGGACCAAACCCATTTAGAGACACCAATGGTTATTAAAAGCATTTGCAATAAAACTGACATGCATTTCTAAAAACTGCTGTGTAAATCAATATAATTTCTTAATTGGTTAACCAAATAGCTGCCACACTAATGAGTCACTGCAATTCTCTGCAAACATCTCTTTCTGCCTGGTTACACTTCCTCAACCACTCCACAACTCCACAGGAGGAAAAGTTCCAGGGCCCCTCTTCCTGTTCCTTGCAGTCATTTTGGCTTGTAACATTGCAACTTGTGGACTGTTCATCTTCCAGTAGTTTGGATCTCTTTAGAATATATTCTTAAGATTTATTTCTAAGGGCTCTGTCTCTGACTGCCCATGCAATGTATAAGTTTATAAAGTGAGGAGTTTGTAACAGCAATGAATAGGATAACCAGATGACTGACTGCCTAAGGAAGAATTGTAGAACATCTTGGAGAGAAAGCACTAGAGAAATCACAAATTTTATATATGCAAGTGCCAAGCTTAATTATGGGTCAATTTGACATAAATAAACTCCCAGATCCTTCCATGATAATGCTCTGAACTCCCAGGTTGTGAAATTGAGTTAACTCCAGGGCAGTGTTATCGCTTGTGTGAGTACTAAACAGCTATTGAAGAGACACCTTCCAAGATATGAGTATCTGATGCACCTAAGTGATAAGAATAAATATAAAACAATGAGTCAGACAATCTAATAGAGCTCTTACAGCTGGGGTGGCATTTCAAATGATAAAATACAGCCTCCTCACCAGCAATTGTTTCAGTTAGTGGAAGCGGTTTTGTCAAATATATGGTGTTTTGCCAAAAAGTAAAGGGACTGATACAGCTTCCTATAGTTTCCTACTGGATAATTTGCCACTGTTTGAGGCAACACAGTATATATCTGAATTGTCTTTTCCCCTCTGTCAATTCAACCTCATTTACTGGGTTTTAAGTTTTAATGTAGCCCGTTCAAGAAGGAAGAATCAGCCACGAAGTTCGGATTGTGACTTGGGTCACGGTTTCCCCACAGTCTGCTGAATGAAGTACTTTTGGTTTAGGATCCTCTTCAGACTTCCTTTATCCTATCACAGTCAGGACAGGGCACACAGGGAGGTGATATCTCTTATTTTGCTTCTGATCAGGTCAAGCCAGGGCTGCATTCCATTTCCCTGCTTACTTTGAGAGCTGCATCCGTGAAGAAAATCGACAGCTATGGAAAATTGTGCAGCAATGCTACCTAAACAGAAGCTGGACTTCAGATTTAAGAGGATTTTCCCAATCATGGATTTTTTTTCTTTACTTTTCCATGCTGAAGGGGTGTATCTCAAATCTGTTAATACAGAGGTTATTCCTCATGTAGTGAGTAATTTCATCACTAGGTCTAATACAGGGTTGGAGTTACTTTCCTACCTACATTTAATCACGGGCTCACATGTCCCAATTACTTCACAGGTGCACAAAAATATCAGGACGAATAAAATTCTCTACACGTGGTTCAGCATCTTTTTTCAACACTTCCACATGCTGAGTTTTCATTTGTTGATAGCAATGACTGATTTCTAAGCAGGCTACGGTATGAGATGGCACATTTTATTGCCAATTATAAGATGAATTAATGACTCCTGAAAGCAGGTTGACCGAGTTACAAGGCACTGACTAATAACCTCTTCATCAAATAAGAAATTAATCCACACACCAAAAAAAAAAAAACCAAAAAAAACCCCCAAACCAAAAAAAAAAAACCACAGCAAAAAACCCCAAACAAAAAACTCAGAAAAAGCCCCCTACAAAAAAGCCCCAAACAAAACACAACTAAAAAAACCCTGAAAAAACCCCCAAATAAAACAAAACAAAGAGGAAGAGCAAGAACTTGCAATTGTTCTTGCAAATTGCAAGTCTTAAAAATAAAATCTTCAGGCTCTGTCCCTCTCCAGAGATTAATTTTCATAAAGGTTAAATCAATACCATCAAGGGCAAAAAATGAAAGCCAGACAAAGAATGCCATCACCATTTCTGTTCCTTAGGGTTGTTGTGGAACATCTATTTATTGTTCCAAGCAGAGTGGGAAAAGTGAGGTTGTGGATGCCATAGGAATGTCTGGAGGTCTGTTCCGTTCCCTCAACACAACAGGAAGCCACTCCCCAAGGACCCTGAGGTATTACTGCAATGAACTTTATTAATAAGAACTAATAATGCACTAGGATGACCTGGTAAGGTGCATGTACATAGGAACACAAGGTCATCAGAATAAAGGATCACAGCTGCCCTTTGTGGTTTCATACTCCATGAGATATCTTAGGATCCGATTTCATGAGTCTGTTGCCATGCAGGCCCTTTAGGAAATGTTGGGGATTGGGCAAATTCATAAGGATTTCCTAAGAGAATCTTTTCTGTGGTCAAAACACTCTGTTTTCCCAGAGTCACAGAGTGGTTGGGGTTGGAAGGGACATCTGGAGCCACGTTGCTGCCGGTAGCTCCAGCCTATGGATTATTCTTAAAAATTTCTTGGACGTGAGGGAAAATGTTTATATTTACACTTAAGAGATAAGAAGATTATGAAAAGCACTAACAACTTCAGCACAGGGAATTTTCAGGGAAATTAATGACTAGCTGAGGTTAATGGCCCTCAGCTTCACGTTGGCCCATCAACTTTCCCAGTCAGTCATTAATTCCCAGGAAATGCCTTGTGCCTTGATTGTTATTGCTTTAATACATTAAATTCAAGTTAAAGGCTTGACTTAATGTTTAGCCACTATAAAGTAAAATACATGGAAATGTTCCCACTGGACATACTCACTGTCAAATATATTTTTGTTTACCTTTTTCACTTTAGGCATTTAAATAGAGGAATTGAATTCTCATTTACCAATTTTCTATGCTTTTACTACTCATACTAGTACTCAAGAAATCCTCCGATCTGCTTTGTCATTTATTTAATTTTCATTGAAGATAGCTTATCTGAGTTCAAATTTTATTGAATGTGCCAAATATAAATTATTACATTTAATGAAAAGATGAAGAAATTAAAATTTGATCAGAAGTCATTTTGTTGTAGCTGATTAGTGCCATACCAGTAAAAAAAACTTGCAAAAAAAAAAAGACACTATTGCTATTTACAATCGCCAGCAGAAAGTGAAAAATCAATTACTATTTTGGCCCCAAACCAATTGAAAGGTGGAAATCTGCTGGTGCCAGTTGTCCTTGTGAAACTTCTGCCATCGTGACCTCTACCACAGGGAAAAATGCTGTGGACAGGATGATGCCAGTTGTCCTTGTGAAATTTCTGCCACCGTGACCTTCCCCACAGGGAAAAATGCTGTGGACAGGATTTTTTTTCTGCCATGTTTTGATAAACCTGAGATGGATTTAAATTTTTTTAAAAAGCCAAACCAAAAAATCCCACCACCTGGATTTAGTGTGGATTCTGGTCTGAAAGCATGGCTCCCAGAAATGGTGAAAATGTCCTGGATATTTTTTTTGAGCCATTTTATATGTTGCTCATCACACGTGCTTGGCCACATATTTAAACACGGCCGGTTCATTTTCCTTCAACACATGAAGAAAAAACTACTTTCTTCAACATCTCACTCAAACTGTCAGTGTTTCTATTTCATTCACTGGCTGCATAATGTACTCTTGCCACTGTGGAATATAGTTGCACATGGGCTGAAAAGCCTGTTTCTGAAACTTACTTTAACATTTCACAGCCAAACCTTGTTTCTGGTGCCGCTCCGTTAAAGCCAACAGAGTTATGATGGGGATAAAGCTGACATTGTAATGTGCCTGTGTACTTAGGTGAGGTTTGATTTGATGTGCACATAAAAGCACATCAGAATCACTACTAGATTCCTGCATTAAGTTTTCAGGAGTCTGGGAAATGTCATGCAGTCACTGTCATGCATTGCTGAAGACAGTATACACTTAAAAGTCCTTGGGATGTGAGATGATGCTAAGTCAGGCCAAAATATGAGACAGAAGCTGCTTATAAAGGGGTTCAGGCACCTTAGTCTGTATTTTGACTCATACTCGCTGGATGAGTGATATTGTATAAGTGATCTTTTCTCTGCATCAGTTTTGCCAGACTTAAAAATGAGAAAAATGCTCATAAAGTAAAGAGAGAAAGAAAAAAAAAGTTATTGTCACTTTTAATTTGATACTCCACACTAGCAGGCCTGCCAATGCAGTGCTTGGAGTGTAATTCTGAGCTACAATCAGTTCCCCCTTCCCTGGGAACAGGGGCTGGGGTTATGCAGGAGTTGGAAGCACGTTGTGGAGACACCCACGCTGTTCATCCATGGTCAGCTCTGAGCTGGAGTGAGGAGGCCAGCTAGAATCCCAGGGGTTCATGCTGGGCATCTCTTCACCCCACGATCTGGATTATTGACCTGACAAAACAAAGAGCTGGCTGCAATGATAATGTGGTTAAATCTCCCAAAAGGCCCAGTCCAGCACTGGTAAAATGCACACAAAGTGTAGGCAGCCTGTTCTCACCCCACCTCTGCAGAAGGGGAAGTACAAAAGAAAAGCTACGGAGAAAGAAGAGGGAGAGTGTCAGACATCCTGGATGAAGAGGGTTTGCAGCCCCCCTGAGACCCCTGTACAGCTCTGCCTGCAGGCTCAAGGAGATTTCAGTGCATCCATCCACCCTCTGGCTCCTGTGTGGATGACACCTGCATGACTGGGAAGAGCATTTAGACTGGATGTGAGTCAGGGAATAACTTCAGAGTCGATGCACAAATGTGAGGTACCCTACAAAAATCTGCTTTCGAGGTTGAACTATCTCCCCACACAGGACAGAACTGCTGCAAATTTTCCATTCTTGAAACCAGAGTTTCTTACCTTCTCCTGATGAAACCTTTGAGGTGTATTGGGTAATCTGTCTGGGCATTTGCACTGCTGGTGTCAGCTTTACAAAACTGCCAGCTCTGCTTTGAATGTGCCACCTTCCCCTTTCTCAGCTGGCTGTTCTCCCCACCTTCAGTATCGTCCTTGTCACCAGTGTGTTGTTCCACCAGGGGACATGGTCATGGAAATGCCAGCGTGGAACAGGGGAGGGGCAGTGGCTCAGGGCAAAAAAGAGACCAAAATTCCTGGCTATGTGTCTGTCACACCCCCGCTCCCCTCGGCAGATGAAGCAGGTCCTGTACCAGAGCAGCTGCCTCACAGGGCTCTGAAGCAGGACAGGGCTCTGGTGTGGCACATGTGCAACAAGATGTGGAAGCAAAGAAGGTTTGGGAGCAGAGAGTACAGGAGAGGAATGGTGAGAAAGCTTCCAGGGAGAGTGGGGCAGAAGTTGGCGACAGGAGGATGTGGGTCTCGCTTGAAGAAATGCAGTGAATGCAAGCAGTCATCACAGCTCTCAGCACCTGAAATTATTGAAATTGGCTTGCAGTGGGAAAAAGTGGGGCTGTACTGGGAGCTAAACCATCATTTCCAGCCTGTTTGGGGATGGAAGCAACCTTCCAGACATTGTGTGAACAGGAGACCAGCACAGGGAATTACGCCCGGCTCTTCAGAGAGCCTGAAGCCAGGGCTCTCTGTGTGGTTGTAAACTGATTCCATCCCTCTCAGTGGGGTGTTCAGGCTAAGGGCTAATGATGGTAATTGAAGTGTTGACCTTAACAATTTAATTGCGCAGCAAACAAATATCATTCAGCTCCACAGTATTTTCACATTTATAGAAAGGAATTGTTTTAGCTACTGTGGTAGATAGATGCAGTGTCAACCAACTGCTAGAACTGCTACAGATCCTCACCTCAAAACTGTGTCTGAATCAAGGTATTGCTTAGTTTGTATTTAAAAAAATCCTCAATTTTCCTATAGGTACCACTGATATAAACTTTTCATAGCTGCTAAAATTGCTTGCTCTCCCCTCAGTCAGCTACAGAAATATCTACATTTAATATGTTTTCAACATTTGGTCATTATTTATTAAAATATTATATAAGAAATTTTAATAATTTATCCTACAGTAATTTACTTTATAATAATTTCTACAATATATTGAAATTTTCCTCAGTACAAATAATGGTGTCAAAACAGAAACTGAAACACAGAGGGATTCTGAGGTAAGTTGCATTGAATCTAATAAAAGCTAATAACAATAATAAACAAACAGCACAGCTACTCTCTGAAGGCACTGGTTTGCATAAAGAACAATGAAAAAAAAAGCCATATCTGAGTGCCTCTCTCATAATTTTTTGGGTTCTCTTAATATCAGCCATGGCCAGTGTGTTGCCAGGTTTTTCAAACAATACTGCTGTGCCTAATTAAAGCATAGTCCTGTCTGATCCAAAATTATGTCTCAGATTATTTCTGAGAAAACTGAGATTATTTCTCAGGAACCAGAGGGCACCATGGCCCCCCAGTCTCTGCCCATAGTAGGGAGGCTGGAACTGGAGGATCTTCAAGGTCCCTTCCAACCCACATCATTCTATGATTTTTTTGCGGCTTTAGGGGAGCAAACACCGTGCCAGATGGGTGAAGCAATTCCAGGGCTGGTGGTGCACCACCAATTTTGAAGCCAGGCCACTGTGATGCTTCCAAGGGTCTCATCTTCAGCATCTCACCTGGGATTACAACCCTGTATCCCTCTTATCCCAACAGCTGTGATGGGAGCTGATGGGCTGCAGGTGGGACTGGCTTCTCTTCTTTCTTCCTTTTAGCTCAGGAAGGATATCATCGACCCACGAGTCCTTTTTGCAAACGTTTTATTAATAAAATTTAAAAACAACTACCACAGCCCACTCATCCCTTGCCCCTCCAGCAACACACCATCAGACACCTTTCACACACTCCCTCTCTTTTCATCCAGTCTAAGTTTTTCCAAAAGATCAAAAGCTGGTAACACTGCTGACCAAGTCATATTTTCCTCTTGTCAGCTAGTACTATTTCTTAGCAGACACATAAGATTATAGCTGCCTTTTTTTTTTTTTTGTTTCAAATGAAACTTTGCTAAACACAGCCTGAAATTGCAAATAACTTGCCAGGAAGCTACAGTAAGCAGTTCAAAAGACCATTCTGGCAGTAAAATTATTTTTAGCCAATTACATTATCTGTCTCTCTTAGCGTTGCCACTGCTCTTTAACCAAGCTGCCTGTTAACATTTGAGAAGTAACTCACAGAGGCCTTGATGTGATTTAATGTGCTCCTTTCCTTCTAAGGACTCTAAGTGTGGGTTTGTTTCATATATCTCTCCTTAGGCTGGATCATGCAACACCAACCATGGTACTGCACAGCTCACCCAATAGCCTAATACAGATTTTTATGTAGTTTTGAATTATGTTTTTTAGCCTGTGTCCTGCAGCCCATTACTGTCTGCCCACCTTTCTTTAATATTAGTTATCAACCAACATCTAGGCAAGGGCTTTCTGCGGATGCCAATATAGCATGGTTGAAATCTGCCTTGACAAATCAGGCTGAACAGAGAATTTCTCTTCTAGGATCCATTAAATGAAGGAAAAAGATTTATAACATGCTCCTTCTAGGTGTCCAATAGTCTCTTTGTTTATTTGGCCTTCTGTGCTGCTCCTCTGTACCACAGCTCTGCCTGAATCTTCCTCACGCTGTGCTGCACTCTGGCAAAATCCGGGTCTGATGTCCCACAGAGGCTGTGCACGAGGAGTCCACCTCCCTGGTGAAATTCAGTTCCATCCACAACCTCTTTTCTTATGTTCATGTTTACACAAAGGCAGCCTTCGTGCTCCTGACTCCATTTAATCTTCCACATTTCCCCTCCAAACAGCTCAGCTCCTTTTTATTCAAATCCTCCCCAGATTCACTTCCATTGTGCATTGTAGATGCAGTCCCCTGGCGTAATGAAGTCTCTCACAGCTGTAGCAACTATTGTTGAATTGTCAGTTCTATTTAAAATGTCAGGATTAACTGTTACCCAGCTGGTCATCTGAGCAGGAAGAGCATGGGCTCATTTGCTGTTGCCTGGTACATGGCAGACGTGAGAGATTTCTGCAGGGCAGCACCACTGCTTGGTAGGTTAAGAATGGAAAACTCTGGTCTCTTTCTTCCCTGATTAAATGCCACCTCTGCCCTACAAGTATCTAAAGAGAAAATACAAAACTCAGTCTAATTATAATTTTCCATTAATAAGTAAACCCATGTTTTATACAGAAAAAAAATAACGTTAGTGCTTCAGTGCTAGAAATAATTTGTTAATCACAAAAAAGTCGCTGAGGCTTTTGAGCCTCAGGATCTGTGCCTTTTCAAAACAAATATTGCAGTTTCACAATACTTGCAACACAGCCTGATCAAGGCTAGAACACAGCTTCACCTATGGATCACTGGTGCTGGGACTGCTCTCCATGGAATCTTTGATCCACTTCTACCCAAAGTCCATAAAATGCATAGAGAATCAGAATTTTTAAAGCAAACATTTCAGAAACACAGATTTCTGGTTTGGATCCATACTCAGCCTAGAAAGAGCATATTTGGTTGAAATGGATTGACTAATTTGACTTTAAGATATTACAGACTCTCTGTAGAAATAAGTTCTACAAATCCTATAGTTTCATCCACTGTCAGTTTTACTTTAGCATTTCCTCTCCTAGACAAGAGATCATGGCTTTGAGACATCTGTCTCAATTAGTTTGCTTGCCAGTTTAAACACTTGTCCCATTTTAAGATAATTATGTATCATTTAAAAATAAATTCATATAAAAAAGTCTCATCCAAATTGTTTGCAATCAATTTAAATAATTAGCCAAAGTTATTATAACATGTTAGACTGATAGTATCTGCAGATCAATTTATTATTTGTTGATCATGGTTCAAAGCATAGGTAAAATCCCAAGAAACTGCAATCCAACACTGAGAGCATAAAATTGTATTTTTACAAATTGAACTGGAGGGAAGTGCTGGGATTTGACTGCCTGAATTTATTCCTGGGAAAAATACCAGCCAGAAATCATAGTTGGGAACTCGGTTGTTGCTTGCTTTCACTTATTTTAAGTAACACAAGAATACAGAACAGAGATTAGCCTGATATGAATGTGGGGGAGTCTTAAAGTCAAGAAGCCTCCTGTACTTCCAGTGAAAACATTATTTATGATCCTCTGGGAAGAGCAGCACTAGGTTACATTCAGCAAACTGTCCAGTGAGGAATGCTGGGCTCAGACACCTTTGCAAATTACTGTAGACAATTTTTGTATTTTGTAGGGCCAGGACAGCTTTTGCTGATGCTTTGTATCTGTGCAGGAATACAAATATTAGACTAAAAATAAAACCAAAGACTGAAATGGAAGTTTGTACTGTCCATTTTTATTACTTAAATGAAAATGTAATTTTTTTATGCATCCCTAAATACATTCCTATTCTAATTGGCCTGAGAAGTGATAGAGATTGCTAAAATATCTGTTTTCATATATATGTATATACATCTTATATATATATAAAAAATAGGAATTCCATTTAGTCTTCCCCTATCTGTAAGACTTAACAGGCTAAATAAGAATTGTAATTTTTAAGTAAGTGCTCCTTTTGGTGTCCTTCCAGTGTCATGTTCTGCTGACTAGGAAGGAAGACCCTTCACGATGATGCCGGGGTGCAGCAAATTCCATCATTTATATGCAATATTGAAAGGGCACAGGGTGTCCTGCATTTTAGAGTACCAAAGTGTCCTCTGAAAGATCTTTTCCAGTTGTTTGTTTCTTTTAAAACTTTGTTTTCAAAATGTAGCTTTCCAGGTTTGCTCTTGGACGTCTTTTGTTTTGTTTTAAGGAGAGTAAAAGTTGTCAGATACATACTCTCAATATCAGGTGTGGGAAAGTTCTGGTAAATCTTGCCAGCAAGGTACATTTAAATTATGACTGATCCTAATTTCCTACCTCTCTGGAACACCAGGAAAATAGTGAAATTGCCACTGAATTTTCTTCTATTACTTCCTTTCCTGGTTCATCCTGTGACCTTCCAGACCAAGAGCACATCCCCTGATACCCAAAAGTATAAAATTCGCACAGTTTTGTACCTGGGTATTAATTTTGGTTCCCAGCTTCTCTTCTGGATAAGGAGGATTAAATTTTGTTTCCATGGCATCCAGTTGCAAAACACCTGCCAACGTCAAGAGGGCCAGAATTCCACCCAGAAATTTCCCTCCACGCCACCTGTGAGGTTCCTGATGGTGGTGGCACATCCCCAGCTGGAGCTCCGACTGCTGCACTTCCAGAGCTCTGCAGGATCCCAGTGGGATCACACCCAGAGGACGAAGTGCAGGGCATGCCCTGAAGTGATTTTAGTTTTCTAACCAGTAAATGGTTCGTTTCTACAGCAATACCTATTGCAGCTTCTCTCTTCTTTCCTTTTCTTTAACAAGGAAGACTTGAGCATGGCTTTTTATCTATTATTATTATTATTATTATTATTATTATTATTATTATTATTATTTTAAAATATACTTTTCCAAGTACAAAAATAAAGTACAAACACTTGCATATCTGCTATGTCACATGTTTATGTCTTTTACCACTCTTTAAGGAAAAAAAGGAGATGGACTTCCGTGATTTAGTTTTTTACTATAAGAAAGTGAAATTAAAATAAAACTGTATTTAATACTGCAATACTGTTGTTTATATACATATATGTATATTTATATCTCCACATATCTATATATGCATATATATATATACATACATATATACATACATACATATATATATATATATATATATAAAGATATAACACATGTGATTTGAGTTTCCCTGGCCAAGCATTAAATTGCAGACTGTCCCTCTTGAGATAAAGCTATTTTTTTGACCTTTTTCAGCTGAGGAGGATACAGCCTCCACATGGCTGTTGAGCTGAGGAATGTAGCAGCAGTGTCAAGTCCATGTCATGCCTCCATCATGGGACTTAGAGCGTCGTTCAACCCACAAGAATAGCTCACTATATGCTCTACACAGGAAAAAAATAAATACAAATGTAGCTGTCCTGAATCAGTGGATTTAAAAATCTCTGTGTGTCAAAAATTCACTTCTTTTGATGTCAGTCCAGCCAAGTATAGTCTCATGGTCATATGCGTCTCAGAGTCAACTTCCTCTTTGATAGAGTCATGAAACCCTGCTGAAAATGAGATATTCTGTGGTTAAGAATGTGTTCAGAATTTAGGCTGAACATTATCAGAGCCATGATTCATAGAAAGGATTTTTGAATTCCAAGGAAGCATCAGTTCCCATGTGCCTCCATTCATACTTTCCCTAGGGACAGCAAAGTCCTTGTCAGGAGCATCACTGCAGTCCAGAGAAGGCTGGGCACCTGCACAGGGCAGCACCTGGGTGTAGAGATGGACTTGTCATGTCCTGAGTTGTGATCCCCTTTTAGCTCTTCCTCTGTCCAACGAGACAGAGTGAAATGTATTTACAAATACCAGAATTAGCTGTACCATGCGATTAGTTGAGCCCTTTTTTAAAAACATGTGGGCCGGCCCCCTCTCCACCACAAGCCTTATAAATAACTTGCTTCCTGGCTGTTGTGTTGACAAACTGAGCTCCTTCCACCACCTCTGCCACCCCCACCTTCTCCCTTCACCAACACATGCTACTTCTCAGGACTTCAAAGTTTATTTGTCAAGCATTTTTGGGGGGGTGGTAGGAGAGCAGAAGGGAAAAAAGAGGAATCAGATTGTTCACAAAAATCAAAACCATCAATTAAAACCAAATCCTTTCCTGTTGCATGTTGGTACACACAGGAGCTAAGCCCTAACCTGTTTTGAAAGTAACACAAAAGTTAGCATGGAGTTGCTAAGGAAATCTTGAACTTCAGAAACCCTGCAGGACTTTTTAGGTGACACTGAAGTGGACTGAAATCCACCCAGGTGCTGCACAGAGCCAGGCACTTCCAGCCCATGCCCTGGTCAGCTGGCTCAGCGACACTCACTCAAACTTCCATTTCCAGGCTTTATGCTCTTACTTAAAGGCCAGCTAATGGCTGGCCTTGTGAAAATCCCTCTTCAGTGCCAATGATTCCATCTGCAAGATTTTGAAAAGTACAGTATCCCCCAATTTAAATGCAAAAGCCCTGCTTTATACTGCATGCAAAACATAAAATACTTTCCAGTAAGTGCTTCGCATCCAGTGCTTTATGCACAGGGCTGAAGGGTTTTCTGTCAGAGTCATTAGGATCCAGGAATAAGCAGCAGGAAGTTTCAAGTGACCCACCACAAACGTGTTAAATGCACGAACTTAGAGGCAAAGGGGTTATCTCTGTCTCGTGTTCGGGAGTCTCCCAAATGCTGACTTGTTTTTTACCTATACGAAGCATCTGATGTCACTGGTGTGTGTGGGTGGAAAAAGCTGTACAAAGGTTAAACAAGTTCTTTCATCCTTGCTCGTGAAAGTAGGCTCATATTGCATTTCCAGTAACTAAGTGCCTTATTATAACAGGTTGGGGATTTACTTTCTGCGTGCGTCTGTACCTCTGGTGACTAACTGGCCATGTGCTCTCCCTGTTCCTCATGATGTTGCTTAAATTATTGCTTAATCTGAATGCTCTTTTGGCCTGAGTTTAGAAAGGTAGTGCAGCCAACATTTCCCGCTATCAGTGAGCAGCCTTTCTAGCACAGCACCACAGAACCTGCTTGCAGGCTACAGAAAGGAGCTTTTTAGAAATCAAAGTGTAAGGATTGTATCCCATAAAACAGCTTGTTTGTTCAGCCAAGTACTCAAACAGAAAGATGTCACTGAGTTCAACATAGCAGCATGCATTTGCATGTGAGCATGGGAAAAATCCCACTTAGCTTAATATTAAGCAAAAGGATTATGAATTTTGCTAGATGGAGGCCTAAAAGAATCGAGAACCAGTGGAGTTACCTCAGTGGATACTATGCACTAGAACTATCCAAAAGCCTCTGATATAGTGAGGTTTTTTTCCCAGAAAGACTGTTCAACACATGGGAGCCCAGGATGCTGGAGAAACTCTCCTCATGGCTGAAATATGAAGGCCATGCACAAGTTGCACTCAGAGGGGCAGCTGGAGGCTGAGGAGCTTTACGTGAGTCATTTTTTGCTGGTGTAGCTCCCGTGCTGCAGGAGGGTAGGTGTATCAGCACAGAGATCATCACAGCTACCTCAGGGAGAGCTCTCAGCCTCCCACACTGCTGCCAGCTCCACCTGGGCCAGCCGGTTCAGAGGCAGCTCAGATGTGTCTGCACCAGCCCCAGACAACTGGAGCACAGCACAGAGGCGTGAGATGCAGAGTAAGAACAAAGAACCCAGATGGCCCGGCAGAAACTGAGCTGGGGTGTCTTCTAGCAGAGCTACTGATGGGAATGAACCCAAGAAAGGGATGTGTGCTTATGTGAGAGCTTCTGCAGAACACACACACACAGAGAATCAGAGCCCTTTGAGTTGGAAAAGGCACTGGAGATCATCGGGCTCAACTGTAAACCCAGCACTGCCAGATCCACCACTAAACCATGTCCTTCAATGCCACATCTACACTTTAATATATCATAATTAATGTATAGAAGACAAATTATTGGTCTTTTAAATACCTCCAGGGTTGCTAATTCCACCACTTCCCTGGGCAGCCTGTTTCAATGCTTGACAACTGTTTCTGTGAAGACATTTTCCTAATATCCAATCTAAACCTCCCCTTGAGGGAGACTTCCTTCTCTTGTCCTGTAATTCTCTACTTGGGAGAAGAGACTGATCCCCAGCCTCCTGTCAGGGAGTTTTAGAGAGTGATAAGGTCCCCCCCAAGCCTCCTTTTCTCCAGGCTAAACTCCCCCAGCTCCCTCAGTCGCTGATCATGAGATTTGTGCTCCATCCCCTTCCCCGGCTCTGTTGCCCTTCTCTTTGCACACTCCAGAGCCTCAACATCTTTCGTGTCGTGAGGGGCCCAGAACTGAACACATAATTGGCTAAAACTGAAGAAATTTTACACATGGTGACAACCCCAACAAGGCCAGGTGAATGGCAGCCCAGTACATGCTGATAAGTGAGAAGCAGTAACAATTGGTAAGAAGATTTTGGAAAGTCACAGACACTTTATTGACTTATAAACTGCTACAGTCTGGAAAAGGGTTGGTTCACTCCTGACAACAGCTCTGCAGGAAAGCTTCTGTAGAGTGTGGAAGCTGTGGGAAAAAAATGACAAATTGTGTATTATGAGGCGTAAGACACAGGGTGGAAAACATTATAAACAGTATAATGTGATAGGTACATGAATAATGCACTGCCAACAGGGACACTGTGTTCAGTTTTGGTCAGTGCTTTTCGAGGAGATAATACAGCAACAGAGGGGATTCAGATAAAAAATAATTAAAATAAATAGAGGAATGAAGAATTTTCTATGTGAAAAGATAAAAAGGATTAGGTCCATTTAATTTAAAGACAAAATAAGAGGGAATATATTAGAGGTTTCAATATGATGACTCTAATACAAATGAAATATCCTGTGCTGCTATTCAATGTTTCTCTCATTCAAAAAAGTGGAAACATTACATGATAAAAATCCATAAGGAGTGATAAAAGACTGCATTTTTTCTCACAACACCAATACAAAATTATTCTCTGTAATTCTTTGTTCTGGCAGAATTAAAATGGACTGAATGCATACAAAGAAAACTAGAATATGCAAATTCATAAAGTTCAAGAAATATTTTTCACAAAGTTGTAAACACCATCTCTAGATTAAACAGATCCTGCTCTGATATTATATACCAATTCCAGCATAGAGTCAGGACGGGGAAGAGAAAGCATGGGAGGGAGGGTGCCATGAAAATGGTTTTTCTGTAACTGGTGGCATTATGACTTTGGATATCTCATGCCCTGTTAATAGGCCTAAGTTGTTCATGAAGGTAAGATTCATCCTTTTCCAATGGCAAAGCCCCTGGCCTTATGCTTGCATTGCTGTAAGCCAATGAACTTCAAACTCTGTATGTTAAACCCAGTGTCAATGCTGACCCAAATCACGCCTGCCCTGTGCCTCAGGCCAGGGTAACACACAGGAGAAAATCCACTTCTGGTGTGAAAGGGGAAAAAAATATTAGCCTGACAAATTATTTAAAAGCAAATAATAATACTGAGAGCTATTTGTAACTGTTTGGAAAAAAACAAACAAGTCCCAGCAGAGACAGACTGGCAGGCAGAGAGTAGAGGAAACGTTGCAGAGCTAATTAATTTATTACATAAATCCATAGCTTAACAAGTGATTAGCACTCAATATAAATGCCATGAGCAAAAAAAGGGAACATTAGAGCTTTCAGGAGCATCAACCAGCATCCTTTTGGGAGGGTAGGACCCGTGTAGTATCGAACCTTCAGGAACAAGTGGCTCATCACACACTGCATGTAGTGGCCAGATTTTTCCAAAACCAGAAGCTCTTCCTTTCCCATACCTTAGAAAGCCAACGAAACAAACCAAACCCCAAAAATCTCCAAATCCACATGCAGTACAATGAAAAAGAGAGAGAGAGAGACAGAGAGAGAGAGAGAGAGAGAGAGAGAGAATTTAAACCCCCTGGTCTTTGTAACCCAGTTCCTCCTACATGCATTTCCCACAAACTGTCAACATCCCACAGGAATCTACCCACGTTGCACATCACAGCACAATGCTCCCGACAAAGGCATCTCAACCCATGATGTTTCAGGCAGCCTTTCAAACCGCCTTCAGTGTAAGTAGGTTCACCAGCTCTGTAATTAGGTGTTAAGTTGGATCAATCCGGGAATTTTTGCAGGGAGAGGCTCCTTTGGCTGTTCAGCATGGTTTATGCCTGCGTGGTCTGGCTGGAAGGAATAAAGGGGGGTTTGTCCCATGAAGAAAATGAGACTTTCCATGCATCTTGTGAGGCAATTAAACATACGTTCAGGTTCATCTCTATTTAAAACAGCCTTTAAACAAGCGTGGGGACCTCAGTGGTCCTGTCAGTTCCATGGAACTAAAACAGGCAGGTGACTACTCCCCCTAAAGGCTTTAATTTATAAACATCAATAATAATAATGTCAATAATCATTGTCATAACAACATCTGGCCTTTTTGGCTTTACATGACAACACCAGGCTTCAGGAGGGAACTATGATAAATTAAAAGCACAGGTTCTTGCCACAAACAAAGCTGGGGAGACAATGTTGGGAATAACACTGATCCTTGCCAGTACAATTTTCTTTGGTACAAGCCAGAGTGTTGCAGGGTTAAAATGGCCATTTAAAATGCCTCTTTGGTGTGTGATTAACTCTCAGCAAGTGAATATTCCTTCTGACCCTGCAAACTGAAGGCTGCATCATATGTTTCGTTTTAGTGTCCAAAATCAGGGGTTAGGACGAAAGAGGGTGGAAAAATATCATTTTAGTACATCAGGAGGTAAAAGACAAAATGTAGGAGAAAACTATAGGGCCATGTCAGCATCCAGTTCTCCAGAGGGCTGCACAGCATGATTTCAGGTGTTTCACTAATCATTGCATTGGTACCTGTGGAGAGAGGTGCTGCTAATGACTCTTCTCCTGCTCCAAACTCTCTGCCCAGAAAGGGAATAACAACAAATTTGGCAATCAATTCTTGAAGTTTCAGCACCTATCACGTCTAGCACAACTCACTAATCTAAACATGCATCTGCCTGTGTTTTCACCACACATACCTTGATTACCACAAAGCCTGATTTACATTGTTATCTCTCAGGTGTATTCCATGCCTTCCTGCGGCCCCTTTCAACTTGCAGATGAACTTTGGATACACCATCAGCCAGACAACACGGTTTCCAGTGCTCTGTTACAACTGATACTCCGATATTCCCTTTATTTTATTTAATTTGCCTTCCTATAAATTTCAGTTAGCAATTATGAGAAGAGTGAAGAGCCATGGGCATGCAGAACTCAGTGGTGTTCAGGGACAGCTGCCACACTGCAGGTGACTGTCCAACCACACTGTGATAAAGAACAGTAGCTCTGCTTACTGTAGAAGAGTCTTCCAGATGAATTTTTGTTTTTATAAATCTAATCTTCATCCACACTATCTTCTCTTTCCAAGAAAAATTGCAGCATTTTATTACTGGTGATTTTTCTGAAGTAACTTTGCTTTTGCAGTTGCATGTGGTACAACCAAAATCTTTGCATTTGCTATATATGTGTGGGTATATATATAAATACAGATATGCACAATAAAATATGTGGAGGTATCTTGATTATGCTCATTTGGGGGAAAGATTCAAAATTAGAAAAGAGCAAATTCAGTGGTTAAAAGACACATTTTAACTGGGACATGGTGCAATTCTTCCCTCTGATCTCTACTGTGACCTTATGCAAACCACATTATTTCAGGAAATGTTCTGATCTTTCTAGTCAGTGATTGTGAAGCAACATTTTGAAGGAGGGTTTTCAGTCATATTGCGGTTTCTTATTCCTTGGAAATGCAAGGGAGGAGGAAAAGCACTCTTATCTTACCTAATCATTCAACAGCTTGTATTAATGATACATTCATACACCTAATAACTTTCTTGGGTTTATTTGTATGTTAATATTAATGTAAAACACATTGAAAGACAAATCATAAAGTGAGAGTTTTAATGTCTGAATCATCACTTAAAGGAAAGAGTGACAACATATGGATGGTATATTAGAGCCTCTAAACCTTGAGATCAGCCTGACTACAGCATCAGACCTCTTAAGTTCCTGGTAAGTGATTTAAATGTGAAACATCTGGGGTTTTAGACAATTATGTCTAAAAAAGTAAAGCTTGCAACTCCCCCAAATATACTTTAAAAAAAAATAGTTTTTAATTCATGAAGTACTTCTGCAGTATCTTGAAATGAGGGAGGTTGCAATGGACCTTTGCCCAACAGACACACTTGGTAGAAGGATTTGGGGCCAAACTTTACTGTGATGGCTCCTTGTAACTTCACAACACACTCAGTGTTGTGGGTTCCCATACACTGGGTCCTCTGACTTTGTCAGCTCAGTTTTCACACCCTTGTGAGCTGCTGTGAGGACAATGCTTGAGGACGTGGCACAGGGGAGGAGGGGATAAGGGGGATGAGATCCAGTGTGGTTCATCCCCATGTTACACTGGAGAGATGCAGCAGCACCTGATAGACAGACATGCTCAGCCCTCACCTTTCCCATTGTGTGGCCACAGCTCACAGAAACCAGGAGGGGAAGGGACAGAGTGGGCTAAAAGCAAATGTGGGGGTGCTGACCTGTTTTTGTTTGTTTGCTTTTTGTAAAACTCATGGTGATAAAAAGCCAACATGAATTAGTTACTCATCATTTCTGCAATTATTAGGGAGAGCTGTTCCTAGTTTCAGTCCTAATTATGGTGCTAGTAATTTCAGATGGTTTTTTAAATTGGTGTGAGGGACTGCAAAAAAATCTCTCCCTGAAAACAAGCAGTGACCATGAAGGTGTAAAATGAGATAATTACAGCCAGAAACAAAAGAAAAAAAATGTTAGTATTCAATTACCTCAGTGATAATTAAAACTTGCATCTGATGGCTGTAACTTAAGCATCTACTTAGGAACAGAAACAATTTTGTTCCTTGTTGGTCCTAATTTACATTCCTACAACGGTGCTGGAATAAAAAGACAGGCCAGTGACCAAATGGAGGTGTCTGTATAGCCTTGAAGCAAAACACTTAGGATTTAAATTCCCTTTACTGCAACATGAGCTTGGTTAGGGCAGACTGGCTCTTTGCTTTCATTCACGACAGGCACAGAAGCAGCCAAGTTCAGGTTCAAGAGTCTCTCAAAAGGCTCTTCAAGCCCACGTGCCTTTCTCTGACTCTGTGGTGTGAGAGCAGGGGGCTGCTCAAGCTCTCCAGAGCTGCTGCAGCACACCTGCCACTGAAAACCTCCAGCGGTGAAGATGAACAGCAGAACTGCTTCCATTTTTCAGATGGAAAAAAGTCCATTGTCAACAAACTCCTCCACAGAAAGCAAAGGAGAGATCATCACCAGAGCGCTGTAGGGTGGTGAAGCCCCCACCCACAGCAGGTACAGCATCTCTGAACACCGACAAGGAAACCTGAGCCTTGCTTTGTTTGCTTTCTCCTGAGGAGGCGTGTTTGGAGGCTGAAGCCCTCTGAGCACATCGAGGTGGGACCAGCCCATCCTGACTGTGGGGACACAGCAGCCAGACCCCAGCTCTCTGCACCAGTTCCCAGAGGAAACAGTCAGGGCTGCACAACAGAGAAGAATAAATAACACAAAAGGAGGGGAAAGAGCAGTTATGAGAAACAACCTCCAAATGATCACATCTTGGTGTATTTATTTACACTACTTTTCATAAATTCCACCAGCCACATCCTTAATCCCAAAGATTCTGAACTATGCTGCAGAACCATGATTTTCCCTGGACAGGGATACTTTCACTTTCAAGTCATTCCTTGGAAATGCTTTTACAATTAAGCCTTTATTAAAACCTTTCAGAATAAATAGCGGGTAAACTTAGAACAGGTTCCCTCCAGGTTTTGCCAGTAGAAATGCAAGTGCTGCATGTCCTGAGGGACAAGTGATTTGTTGCCAATAAACTAACAGGGTGCTCCTCACAAAAATATTCTCTCTTATTCCTTCGTAAGGTCCGTGTCCCAGGTGTCTGCTCATGCACACTCCTAAAGTGGACAGGTGAGAGACTGGGCAATCTCTGCTTCTTCAGGATTTTTTTAATCTCCTTTTAGACAAAAATGCTTTTAAAATTCATCCTAAAAAGAAGGCAATACCTCCTCCTTTAATGCCCTTAACTCTGCAAGAAAACAAATGGCTCCACAGAACATTAGCAGCAATCAAAGGGCAAACCATCTATAGTTAATCAAAGTAAACATTACAGAGGACACAAGTTTGCTTTCGTTTGCAGTAAATGAGTGTATATAGATGTCTACTTGGGTAAATAGGCTTCTCAGAAGGTTGTTGGTTTTTTTTTCTGGAGAAAACCCATAAAACTTGGAAATTCCAAATAGATATTTTTATGTCCTACTGTGTAGTCACTAGTAAACTTAATGTACATTTACTGTAAAAGTAGCATTGCCACTGATTACTACTGACTTATTTCAAGCCAAGTAATTCTTTGAAACAATCTCATAAGGAATACATTTGCAATATTTTACATAGCTAAAATTAACTGATCATAGATGGAATTAAATGGAGCCATTATTTGAGAGCCCTGCTACCATGCAAGGTGTACTTTTCTCACAATATGCTCATCCCAGCCACGCTGGCCCCCTTTCTGAAAATTCTTTTCCTGCATTGTTCTAGCCCAGCAGTCATCCTGCATATTGACGTTCCTGTGCAAATAAACACGCTTAGAAATGAGGTTCCTTGGCATTTCCTGAACTTCGGAGTGTTTTCAAGTGCACTTCCTAATGCCTTTTACACTTGAGAAAGACTCGTGTAGTTTTAAAGAAGAAATATGAATTCTCATGGCACGAACACACGCTTTGTGAAGAATATAGATTTTGCAATGTGTGCCATACTATCCACTCGGAATGTGCTGCTGTTGTGGAGAGAGTCACATGCTTGTTTCTCTTGAATATAGAATTATGCTGTGGATAAGTCACTGTGAATCAAAGTGTCTCCTAAACCAATAAAGTACTGTACAACAAGCTCAGTAATAACAGAACAGGCTTCAAAGGGTTGCAGGCATTAAATAACATGGCAAGATGGAGATGGTCAAACATACAAGGTGTGTGTTTAACTCTAGAGTCTCTAAGAAACTTTCAGCCTGGTTTAATTACTCATCAAAGATATTTTAATGCTGCTTTGCAAGAGGTCTTTGTCTTGCTGAATGTTATCTTTCCAATAAATTTCTGTTGCCCCTCAGGCCAAATCATTTTAGTAGAAGTGCATTGATCAAGGAGTGTAATGATTCTCTTCCCCCACACCTGACATTTCTACCATTTCATTTTTAGTAGGTTTTTCTTTGATTTTCTCTATCATTAGCTGGTTTTATGTCTGGGAGAGTGTACGACAGAACAGAGGAGGTGCATATTTAGGGCTGTTCAGCACAGCTCTATCATCCTGTTTTTACACCAACATAAAATTGGTTTAACACAGTGATAAACCAGGCCTGTAACAGCCAGTCCTTCGTATCTCAAGAAGACAGAGTTAATCTCTGGGTTTTGGGTACCCTTAGTTACTGCACAGTCACTCTCAGAGTTGCTTTTTGTTTCATAATTAAGCTCACTGCTCTGTTTTGCCAGTCCCTCTCATCTTGTGGAAGCCCATGCAATATCCAGAGCACAGAAGCCTGAATGTGCTTCGTTTTGAGAATATTCATCAGTTTGGGGGATTTGGGTTTGCAGATTCCCTGTCAAAGGTATCTCACAGCTGTGGCTTGATAAACTCAAATGCTCGCATTTGCTCATCATCCAGAAGGAAAAAAACCTGAATTGATACGTGTAGCTCAAGAAGCAAGTTTTTATAAGGCAGATGCAGAAAGACAGTTCTGGCTTCTGGGGTGGCTGTGTGAACAGCAAGGATACCTCCCATCATGCCAGGCTTTGACGACTGCCACTGCAGTGAGTCGGACTCTCTTTCAGCACTGTTTCGACATCCAGGCAGCCATCACTGTTAGAGCTGCAGTTCTGTGATAGCTGTCACATGAATTTTGTTTTCAGCTGGCTTCATGTGTTTTCAAATCAATCCACAGCTCATGCCATAAGGAGACATTTGTTTCCCAAGAGGAGAAAGATGTGCTGAGTGATGTGGGAAGAGGGGCACCGTGAACACGTTCAGAGGGGCTCTCAAGGATGCCAATCCCACAGCTGGAGCTCATGATTTCCTCTAGATATCTCAGAGGCCCTTCCAAAGTATCTCAAGCCATCTGTGTCCTATCTCTATGCTGTGGTCCCACGTCCCTGCCCTGCCTGCTCCCTCCCAGCAGGGTGGGTGGGCTCTTGCCTGCCTGCACAGTACTGAAATGCATTTCTGCCAGGGCAGCTGAAAACAAGGACTGCGAGGAAGCATCAGGCTTTTGGCAAAGGCAGCTCCTGCAGCCCCTGGGGCTGGTGCAAGGACAGGAGAGGAGCATGTGTTGGGAGCAGTCAGGACATCAAGCTGCCAGTGAGCTTCATCTCCTGGTTATGGTTTCACATCTTGCTGAGTGCTGCCAAGGAAGAGAGAGGAGACCCTGCCCCTCACCTTCTCTCCTCCCCCAGCCACACGCTCCTGCCCCATTCCCCTTGGGATGGTCCTAGTGATCAGGTAGCCCTGGGGCAAATCAATTCAGAGAATTGACCTGGTGGAAATCCAACACTGCACATAAATAAATATGCAAGTAAAAGAACAATTTACTGCCAGATATGTCAACCTGTCAAGTGTGTGAGCTCTCCCTAAGGCCACACTATTTCCAAAGCCAATACGAGGAGGGAGAAGGGTGCCTGCAGCTGGGGAGAAAGGGCAGGAGAGATGGAGCAGGACCTTTCATTTCAGTGGAAAGTGAGCACTGACTTGGCAGGGCTGCTGTTAGTATGAACTCACCCCCTCTGGTTCTGTGCTACCTGTGCTTAGGATGGAAGGGCGCCTAACAGGGGACAATATTCACAGAGGAAAATTTTACTTTCTGGAGGTTCATTCACCAGGGTTGAATAATTAATTAGCAGAGAGAAACACACTTCTCTGGGCAAGTGGTTATGTTATCTCAGTTGTGAGATTACCTTATCTCCATTATATCAGATTACTTTATCTCAGCTGTTATCGTGGAAGGAGCCCAGAGACATCTACAGCTACCTGAGAGGAGGTTGTAGTGAGCTGGGGCCTGTTTCCTCTGCCATGTCTCAAGTGAAAGGACAAGAGGGGATGGCCTGAAGTTGCACCAGGGGAGGTTCAGATTAGATACTAGAAAATAAATTCACTGACACAGTGGTCAAGCATTGGAATAAATTGCCCAAGGAGCTGGTGGAGCCTCTGGAAGTGTTCAGAAATCGTCTGGATGTGGCACCTGGAGATGTGGTTTTGGGGTGGTTATGATGGTGCTGGGTTGACAGTAGGACTGGATGATCTTGCAGGTCTCTTCCAACCTTGGTGATTCAGTGATTACACCCTCTAGGGACAAGGCTGCTTTGTGAAACTCTGTAATAGCAATGATTTTCATCTTGTCCATCATAGATCCCTGGAGTTCTCTGTTAGAGGGCTGAAGGCCGGTAGGGTGACCCACTGCTCAGGATCTGGGCTGGCTGCCTCACCTGCTGACAGCCCCCACAGAAGTCATCTGTAAGCCCAGGAGTCTGTGGACCACAGGCAGAAGCCCCTGACCCCACAGAACGAGGAACTCAATTCCCTCTGCACAGCCAAAGCAGCAGAAATGAGGAGGGAGCAATAACACCACTCTGCTATTGCTACCACTGAAGTAAAGATAGTTAACAGAATTTTTAAATTTTAAATTTGGGTTGGGTTTTTAAATTTTTCAATATGTGTGTTTAAAAACAAAGAATATCTATGTGTATTTTAAAATAAAGAATATCTGTATTTAAACTAAATTATCCATGTTTTGTACTACATGCTCATGATGCTCACCTTGCATTTTCCCCATGGAAACGTGTATGGCTTATCATGGCAAACCACCAGCCCTAGTAAAGAGCAGACCCAAATCTTTGGCAGGAAATTATGCTATGTATTATAAAGCTATTTTATACTAAGCATGTATATTTTCAGTCTAATGCAAGGTAGAGGAAAAGCCCCAACTGTTTTTCCTAAATGGATAGCATCTTGCTAATTTAAGAAAACCAAAAATAAAATTTCTGAACATCTCATACTAAAACTATAATTCAAATAAAGCTAAAGAAACAAACCTTCTCAGACATTCTCCAAAGAAATTGTTATATTTTGCTATCGTGGAATTTCACCAGGACTCACTGAGTTCTTTTCAGTTCTCATTTTTTGCATAACCAGCTCTTTGTCCTCTAGTTTTCACTGATCTGAATTTACAGGGTTTGCTGCCTCCTTTTTCAGTTACGGAATTCAGAAAGATTCCTCTTTAAGCAATCTTAGCTGTTCTAAGCGTATTTTGAAATAATTTGACTGCCTATTAGTTAAACTAATAATTTCAGAATGGTTCTGCATGTGCAGTATGTCAACAGGTCCAGTTTCCATACTTAATAAATATACATAATTAAGTTGCTGGAAATTTTGTGTCTCTGTGTGCATAAAAGGAAAGGAGCTCCAAAACTGGTAACATTTGGAGAGCAAAAAAAATGTGACATCTTTGTCTCTGCTTTATGAAGTTCTTAGGTTTCAGCAGTCATGCACATGGTGCATTCGGTCTGTCAGTATAATTTACCTGCATTCATTCACCATTTCAGTCAGTGAAAAACTCACCACCTGTGCTACGTGCTAAAATATTGATAAATAATAGATGTGGAAATTAGTTGCTATTAATGTATAAGATGTTGCTACGTTAATAAGTTCCCACTAGGCAGAAGGAGTTTGTATAATTAAGATCATTTTTCTGTAAAAAAGTGAGCGTTTGAAGTTGCCAATGATATGTATCACAACATTATCAGAAATTATTAAAAAATCTGCACCGAAAAAAAGGAAGGGTACATTTCTCCACAAAGGCAAGATAATGGAGCTTTGGAGATTCTGAATATTCTTAAATGCTAGACACGCAAATAAAATGCTTTATTTATTCAAGACTTGCTATTCAACTCAAATAAAATGCTTTGTTTATTTAATATTTTTTATTCAATGTAAGTATGAAGACTGACAAGAATGTTATGTAAGTAACTCAGTGAAACTTGCAGGACACAGCATCATCTTATTTACTTGCTTTTAATTGTCTGCTCAATGCCATGAGCACACAGGACCTGTGCTTTATTTAAAGTTTTGATGGAGAATTCAGGGCAAGTAATTCCATCTCCCTGTGTTTCATTTGTTTTCACTCATCTCCATGCTGGAGGATACTGGGATGTAGTATTGGAAATATTAAGGGTTTGATTATCTTTTTCTGAGCATCACTGCTCTTACCTCAGGACAGCACAGAAGAGAAATGACAAATACACACAGTTTTTCAGGTTTCTTTGACCCTGCTTAGAAAAAAAAATTGTTAGTTAAAAGTTGTTGCTCGCTGACACGCTAGGGGTGAAATTCTGGTTCCATTAAAGATGTGGATTTGCCATCATCCTCAGCAGGGCTGTGCTTCATTTGTCTTTGATGGGATTTTGCACACTGTCTCATTTCAAACTACACTTACTGTATGTTGCACTAATATCTCCATTCGTAAGAGAACACATCTAAACTTGTAAGGGAAAACCTCTCCTCTGGAGGAATGTTATGCATGAAGAAGGTGACAAGGAGCAGCCATTTTATCCAGAAAGCTCCAGGTATGACAGTCTGACTTTGAATTTATCACAGAAGAGCTAAAATAGCCACCTAAACTGTGGGCAGTGTTTTGACTCTAAAATATGCACCTTTGTTCCATGCCCTGGCTGCCATCGAGGTATCCGATGTTTGAGGTGCTGGGCAAGAAGAACAGGCAGTTTATTGCTGCTCCCTGCTTCTGTTTTTCCCAAGCTGCAGCAATCAAACGAACAAGGAAAGTCATTTCTACAAGGTGGAGTAGATATCTGTTAGCATGCCTGCTGATTTTATGGTGGAGTAGAAGGAACATAGCTTTAACTGCTCGCTGTAGAACACTCTTAAACTTGCATTTATTTACATAGCATCTATGGCATTTAGCCGACTGAAGAGAATTGATTAGCAAGGAGGCTGTTAAACAGCAGTCCTGTAGCAGGCACTGCACTGAGGATTAGAGGTTTATTTCACTAATTGGTGCCCTCCTGTAGTCTTTATGAGTCAATTCTAAAAAAATAAAGGAGCGCTCCGAACTGTGTTTGGAATAAAAGCAGAGTGATGCTTTTCACTGCACAGAAATCCCATAGATGAGCTCTTTTAGAAATGGGTTTAGGATTTTCTAGCCAAATTTTTCCTCTCTGGTGAACTCTTGCTGTATCCCTACTATGCTGTTTAACCCTAGAGAGCACGGCATGGTGAAAACCAGACTTGCAGCAGACACACTAAGGATGATGTTGTCTTAGTTGTCCACCACAGCTGCCTAGGATGTAGGAGCCACACACCTCTGTTTTGAAGAATTTTTTATCAGGGGAAGCAGAAATAAAGCCCTCACCTCCGTGGTTTTAAAAGGTGATCAGAATAAAGGAGATGTGCACGCTGCACCCTTAAGAGCAGCGCTGGTACTCAGACGAAGAGCTGCCTGGCTCCAGCTGACTCCCGGAGGTTTCCAGGGCACGGACAGCACCACTAGAGGGCTCACCAAGTATTTAAAGGGTTATTACATGTGGTACATGAAAAATAGTCTCATTTTACTTTCTGTTCCCCCATTTGTACAAGTAACGAATTTCAGAGCCGAACCTGCTGAAGAGTGCCTTTATTTTAAAGTCAGCCCCATGTCACAGGTTCACCTCCATATGGGGACACTTCCACCTCCCGACCTCTCCTGTGTAAATAGGCCTTCCATGGAAAACAGTTTTGGCCTGATAATGTTGCAGTCACCAGCCAGAGGCAGCCACTGTTCAAAGCAACGCCTGCCCTTCCCAGTGCTTCCAGAGGAATGGAGGAGCTCAGGGAACCAGGTATAGCAGTATTGGTGTATTTTATATATCGGTGCTTCAGGGGAGAAAAAAAAACCAACCAAAAACCCACAAAAAAACCCCAACAACAACAACACCACCACCACCACAAACTCATTTCCTTTCCTCTTATTCTAAATTCTGGGATAACAAACTGTCAGGCATACGAAGATTTTGCTATATTGTTCATGGGGTCAGGGAGGTTGGCTATCCCTACAATTGGATATGAAAGCTATTTGTGGCAACTAATAAATAATGTTAACTACCTCTAAAACACATTTCCTCTTAAGGATCAAGATCTGTCTTTGTTGATGGGGGAGAATACCAAACTAGTATAACGAGTTTTCTTTTTGTTTTTTTTCAATCCTAGCCCTGAAGACCTTGTTACAACATTTGGTGTTGAGAGTAGAAATGTTCTAATGTATAGCCCCTAACTAAAAAATGTGAAGGCAATAATCACAGGAGTATTTCAACGCTAACTGAAATTAATTTNTTAAATTTATTTTTTTTTTTTTTTTTTTTTTTACTCTTTCTTTTCCCTTTCCTCTCTGAAACAGACTGCCAAGGGAATTATTATGATTACTCTGCATGTTTTGCAGATGGTTGGCGGCTGCACAGGGTTCTCAAGAGAGGTCAACATCCTACAGCATCCAGTTTGGATGCTGCCCTACAGACCAGCTGAGCTATGGAAGTCCTTAGTCAGCAAAGCTTCTGCTGACATGACTAATTAAAGTCTCTGGTACGTGTCACCTCCTCAAAGCTCAGACTGAACCCCTTTCATGAGCTGGGACCTGATTTTACTCTCCTGTTAAACCCAGTGGATGTACTCTACTTGTCAGGAATGGAAGCTGAATTGGACTTTTTCCATTTTAAAATATTTATATGTACGTATGTATATACACAGATGTACGTATACACATAGAAGCTGTAACCCTGATGTGTTCAGGTTCACGGATGTTTTCAGGAGCTTCAGCTAAACCTCAAAAGGTTTTTTCTTAGGGATACCAGAGACAAGGACATTGGTTATGTCATGTCACCGCTGTGAGGACAGGAAGTTTTCCTGCTTTTTGGCTTTGCTATGTGGCATTCAGTCAAACAGTTCAGAGCGACCGTGGTGACAGGCTGATGTGAGACAGCAGGCTGTGCTTTTGTTTAATCTGTAGCTTTTTGGTACGAAATTGATAGATCCACCTTTTTGGTACCATTCCACAGTCAAGTGGAAGAGAAAAAGGGGCAATACTGACGTAATGCTTCAACACCCACCTCTAGGGTCCCCTGCTTTCTGTATAAATGTCCGTAATGTAGACACTCTGTTTTTAGCCCCTTTCTATGATTACACTGATTAAAGATCAAATTATGAAGAGCAACTGCCCCAAAGGCTCTGTTTAGTTAGGATACTCACATCTGCTTCTCCTTTTAAGTAACGAGAATGATACAACAAATCCAGACTTTCAGACCCAAAGAAGGGTAAAAGATCATTTGTCCCAGGTTGTTTTGGAGTTAACCAGCCCCCCTGACTGACACGAAGGCTGGGGGCCTGGGTCAGCAGCAAGCATTGCTGTTTGTACCGAGAGTTTGCTCCTGCACATGGCATCAACTCCAGCTGCCCAGCCCTTGGAGAAGATCTCCAGGGTTTTAGCCTTAGATGGAGACAAAGAATTCTCTGCCATTTGAGGTCTTCAGAAGACCACAGTCACTCTGTTCTCCCCCACATGCATCCTGAAAGAAAACTCCTGGAAATCTGTCTTCATTCAGAAGTAACATCCTTCAGGACAGGAACATGTTTCCCTGACACATCCGTTTCACAGGGACAAATGCGTGGAGGTGATAATGCTGAATAAACAGTCTGAGATTCTCAAAGCCACCTTGAGTAAAAACTGGAATTTCACATCCTTTAGGTAGTTAGGGCCTCTGCCCTCATTATCTGAACTGCACCCACACGGGCAGTCCCTGCAAGTGTGGCATTATACAAGTTTGAGTTTCAGATTTATTGTTTCAAATTACTTTGGAACCAGTCACTGACACAGACACCTCTGCTCATCTATGTCAACAAGCCACAGTTCTCATAATTTGGGGGTGCATGAATCTTGGATTTCTAAAGTGCAAATTATATATTTATGCTAGAAATAGTTGTGTTTACTATCATTTATTTTAAGGTAGGCTTTTTCATTTTGAACAATTTTCACAAAGTTGCATACCACTATTTATGTGTGAGGAGGTTGTATAGACCAATAAAAGCAAAGAAATTACAAGGTAAGATTGATGATAGATAGATGATACATTCCTAACTCATGCTGTTGTGCCTAGTTATTGCAGGATTGCCAACCAGCTCATGATAATTACATATTGCAAACAGAGCTCTGGCAGGGGGGAAATCATTGTTTTGGGTTCATATCACTTTCTCTGAACTGTATTGGCATGTTTGATTAATATCTCTTTTTAATATTTTGAGTTCATAGGGCCTGCAAACTCAAATGCAAACCTCCTGATGGATCAGGAAGAACAAGGCTGGTTTTGACTCTTGTCAAAAGCACTACAACAATCTTAATTACAGAATCAGAGAATCTTAGAATGGTTTAGGTTGGAAGGGACCTTAAAGATCATTTCATTCCAACCCCTGCCACGTGCAAAGGCATCTTCCACTTGAGCAGGTTGCTCAGAGCCCCATCCAACCTGGCCTTGAACACTTCCAGGGGTGGGGAGTCCACAACCTCTTGGGCAACCTGTTCCAGAGTCTCACCACCCTCACAGTAAAGAATTTCTTCCTAATATCTCATCTAAATCTACCCTGTTTCAGTTTAGAGCTATTATCCCGTATCCCATCACTACCTGCCCTTGTAGAAAGTCTCGTTTCATTTTTTACCACGAAACGTGCAGTTCTTGCTTCTTTCTCTTTGCAAACCATTCTTGACCAAGCTCGTTATTTCCAGAAGAGACACCAGCCAGTCTTGTTTCTGTTTGTGAGGGAAGGAGGGGCTTTGAAGAGCGCGGGGAAGGAGCTGTTATACACAGTGATCGCAGGTTTCTGTTGGCCTCTGTTTTTACTGTTTCTTAGAGTTCAAAAGCAAACGTGTCTCTTACTGGATATGAGTGTAGTTTCAGTCCCAGAATGGTGGTGGTGTCTAGAGAGGAGCTGAGTCATTTTTGCTCTCTCATTTTACGCTCTTATGTCCTTAACCCAATTTAAATGGTCAAAGCACTCTGGGCCAGCGATTTTTGTTCGCTCAATATGCACATGGTCCCCAGCATTACAGGGTCCCACTCCAATGAAAACATTAAGTGCATCTCTGATAGAAATGCTAAATAATTGATCACAAATCCCTAAATCATACAATGCAATGTAATTTCTCCCAGATTTTCTTACACTGTTATTTATATCAGCATACGGTATCGATAAAAGAAATTCGTAATGAAGTCTCAGAGATGCTTTGATTTAATGTGGTTACAGAGACTATCATTGCAAGTGGGAACAAATAGCTCTAATGGATTTTCTAGTACCTTGTTTTCATCATCCATAATAGGCTTTCATCTGTGCTGGTCGGAACTGTAGGATGTCCGTGTGTTCTGCACCCAGACTTTAACAGATCTATATTTTATGGCCCTACAGTAAAAGTAATTGCAGGTTTTATAATGTCTGTGTACTGTTCCGACTGAAAGCAATCCATTTAGAGACTTCTGGAAAGCTGAGTTGTTTCAGTTACAAGTGCATGAGCTGACACGGGCTCCAGTTGTTCAGCCGGCCAATTCCCAGCCTCTTTTTAATGAGGGCACATTCCAGAGATCTAAGTTTCTTTTCCTTTCCCTATACCAAAATAGAAGAAGGTTTTTGAACATGAGGGGTTTAAGCTGAAAGGATCCTGCCCCTGAGTTTCATCAGTTCAGAGGAAGTGCAGGATCATGGAGGCCGGCACAGAAGATGCTGGCAGCTGGAAACGGCAGCAAGGGCAGGATGCCAGCCTGGCTGCTCGCTCTCTTCTCAAATCAGACCCTTCGGCTGCAGCTCCCACTTGACAAAAATCAAGAATTGATTTTGAATCACTGTCTGACCTCAAATTAGCTTTCAAAATCCGTACAACCGTTCTTGGCAATCTCACCGTAGGAAAGCAGGAACTAAGGCAATCAGAGAAAAACAAAATCACTTCCTTCTTTTTTTTTTCTTTTTTTTTACTTTTTTTCTTTTTTTTTTTTTTTTTTTTTTTTTTAATTA
>VZRS01003935.1:119652-191444 GCA_013398055.1 Ifrita kowaldi | reverse complement strand
TTTTTTTTTTTTTTTCTTGTGTTAAATGACAGGGTAATTATACCCTACCTAACATTGGAGGGTTCTGCCAAACATTCGTACCTACACAGCCCTCCACAGGGCTGCCTCCTGCCCCCATGGTAACAACCAGCCCTGCAGCAAGAATCTGGCCCAAGGAGCCCAAGAAGGTAACAGGGGAATGTGGCTTTTTAAAGGCACAAATGCCCTCTAAATGCCAGTTCTGCCATTTGCTCCTCTCAAGACCAGGAACAACTCAGTCCAAATGTTAACAGTGCCTTTTTCACTGTATGTGATGAATGGATTAATCCTGCTATTATCAGAATAATTAATCTTGCTTGACACTCTAGGCAAAAAATCCAATATGCTGGATTCCACAGATATGGGAGTGCTTCATAATATTTTGTTATTTTTTCAGTGTATAATTAATAGGGAAAGTAGAGAATCCAGAAAAATCAGCCAGCATTAAGATAAGCAGGAAACAGAAAGTCAAGGTATCTGGAGTTGAGTCTCAGCTATTCCAGTGCCAGCATCAATTGAAAGGAAATTCCCCAACTGAGAGACGGAAAAGATCCAGTTGCAGCCGGCTACAACATAGGTGCCACCTCCTAAACTACCTGAAACTACTTTTTGTCATGACATGAATTATTTCTCTCAGTGATTAGCCTAATTTTAAACTGTCATTGTTTTCACAATATGCTCCTTGACTGGACTGCTCCAGATCTATCAGCTGGAGAGGAAAGGGTAGCCAGACTATACCTTTGGCATTGTCAGTCCTCCAAAAGCAGCCATTCAGCACAAAACCTTGTGCATGTGGGGAAAAAAACATTCTTTAGTCTTATGGGTAAGAAATTAGAGAATCTTCGTGCTAATCATGTCATTTTTCATTTTCAGAATGGCTCCCCAAAGACTTTCCTTGACTCAAACAATACACATCCTTCTCTGGCTCTAGAAATCCATGTGAATCAAACAGTAATTTCCAAACACTGTATTTTTTGGCTTAAAAATTACCTCCCCTCCCAACACACCCACATTGTCTTCTTATGTGCTTTCTTCTCCCCCAGGTTAAATACTCATTCTGAGGCTGCAGAGATGGCCATACAATATTTGCTGCATGCTTGGATCACCTCCCTGCCTGGGAAAAGAAGCAGTAACAACACGCTTGGAGCTCCTACATGCACCAATGGGGGCTGATGGTTTGATGCAACCTTCACTTGGCCTGGACACCACTGACTTGCTGTAGCTCAGAGCCTGCCCTGAGAGACAGAAAAATTGTTATTTCTATTTTCAGGGGGGGAAAAGTGTCGCTTCAGAAGGAGTTGCTAAATGACATCTTCACTTTGCAAGATCCCCAGCTGAACGTGCCATAGAGCGGTTCTGTGTCCCTCCAGGCTGCTGGTGAGGAACTGGTGAGGAACTGGTGTGCTGGTACACAGACCTGATCGTGGGACTTTGGAGAATTAGGGAATGAGAAGAATTTGCCTGAGATTTTAATCAGAGAAGAAAACAATCCATGGGACAGATACTCAGTTGTGATCACTTGCCGTGGCCTTACAGGCTTCAGCTGAACAACTTTGTGCAGCAGCAGCAGCAAGATCTGGCGCCTTGAACACCTGAAGGAAGGTGGAAGGAGGAAACCACAGTCACGGGCAAAAAAAAAAAGTTAACTCAAAAGTTCTGTGTGTTCTTGGATCAATGTGAAACTGTGTTACATTATTCAGGTATGTGAAAATGCATTCTTGACCCAAAAATTAGATCTCCCCTCAGCCACCATGATGGTGTTTAAGTCTTGATGGAGGTCTCATGGAAATATGAAAAGCAGAATCACTGCTGCCCATTCAAAGCTTCCCTAAAATCAAATGCATTTTTCAGCCACAAGACCTATCAGACACCTGGCAGGGGTTAGACACTTACATGTCATGATTAGCAGTGGTCTACTGGAAGGTGTCCCTGTTGCTCTTAGGGAAGCTGGACTAGATGATCTCCAAGGTCTCTTCCAACCTAAACCATTCTATGGTTTTGTGTATTGGGATTTTCTGGCAAGGTTTTTGGAAGCAGGGGAGCTACAGGGGTGTCTTCTGTGAGAAGGTGCTGGAAGCTTCCCCTATATCTAATCTCACACTGGAACAGGGGAAAGGTGTGGAGTCCTCCCCCTGGTGAGGAAGGAGCAGCAGAGACAAGTGATGAACTGACCACAGCCCATATTCCCTGTCCCCTTGGGCTGCTGAGGGGTAGGAGGTGGAGAAATAAGGGTGAAGTCAAGCCTGGGAGGAGGGGAAGGTATTTTAAGGTATGTTTTTTATTTCTCATTATGCTACTCTGCTTTTATTGGTAATAAATTAACGTGATTTTCTCACATCAAGTCTGCTTTGCCCATGATGGTAATGGGTGAGGGCTCTCTCCCTGTCCTTATCTCAACCTATGAATCTTATGTTGCATTTTCTTTCCCCTGTCAAGCTGAGGGTGGGAGTGATAGGGTGGCTTTGGTGGGCACCTGGTATCCAGCCAGTCAACTCACCACAATTCATCAGACTTTTCCTAGAAGAAAACTTCACTGGCATTGAGAGATGAACCAGACCCCCCAGAGAGTGTTAGTCACCCATGGAGCCAAACCAAAGGTCCTGGAGCTCTTGATCTAATTGAGCTCAAGCTTTGCAGCAGAGAGATCGGAAATTTCTGGAACCTTTACTTTAATGGAATCTCTTTGGGCCATCCATTGCTTTCCAGTGGGACCAAGGCTGGATTCTGGAAATGCTCTCTGGAGCAGTGGACATGTTGTCTGAGCCAGCTGGTCTGAGGCCCAGCACACACTCTCAATCCTGCCATGAAGCATTTTGCAGAAGTGTGGTGCCAGAGAAGGACAGGACTGGGAGCACAACCACCAGCCACAGAAACAGACTCGTTCTTCAGCAGCAAGGACCATGAGATGCAAGCCCAGGTTTGCTAGTGTTTTAATCACTCTGCAAACATTTTTTCTTTCAATTGCTTCCCCACCTCAAAATCTTTGCTTCTGTTTGACTCACAAATATGGTGTAAATTTTATGTTTGTTTTTTTTAGGGAGCCTTTTACAAGCTAGAAATCCTCTGTTTTCAGCTGAGGCAGTTGCAGACTAACCCAATCACTGATGGCTGCAACATTATCTTGTTTTTATGCATTCATTTTAGTGTCTCTAGCTGGTATTTCTCATTGCACTGTTCAATTTATAACAGGACCACCCTTCAGCATATTTTTGTACAGGGCTAACCACAATAGGGCCCTGTTTCATAATTGTGCTGAGGTAATACTCAAGGCTCTCAGCAAGAAATAATAATAAATGACGTGACACAACTGTGCTGAGTCACACCTTTTTGAAGCCCAGCTCTTTTTGAGGGACACAAGAGCGTAGATAAAAACAGCCTCAGGCAGCAAAGAGCCCCTTCTGAACAGCTCCTGGTAACTCATTCAAGTCAGTGGTCATAAACAACAATAGCGCAGCTGTTAGATAAATGGGATGCTTACAACTGCACACAGAAAACCTAAAAATTTCAGCAACAAACCCATTAGCTTTTACTACATGAGTGGTACAGGACCTGCTGTTTCAGTAATGCTCTGCTGGGTCACATAAAACCTGTAGAGAAAACACAGAGAAGTCTGGCACCCATCCATTCCTCCATCTGTCTGAGGGCAGCTGGGAAACTGCTCCAACCCCACCTCAGGCTCGGGGATTCTCTGATGTGGCAGCCACTGTCAGGGTATCAGAACTGTGACCAACACGTTCACAAGCCTCAGTTTGCAGTGAATGCCCTTTATCATCTCTTGTTAACGCTTAAAATAAAAGCTCCATTTTTTGTGGCTGTTTCAATCAGCCTCACTACTGGGATGTGTCTTTTCAAAACAGCAAAATCACAGACATTCAGCACCTCTTCTGGATCATCTCACCAGCCTATGACCATATCCAGCACAATCCTCTGCACCAGAAATTTTAAAACTATTTTCTACCACATCCTATTAACATCTGTAATCCACGGCTCCATGCATGACAGTGGAGAGTATATTCTGAAGATGTGATGTATATTAAAGGCACAAGAGTAGGGACACATAAGAACACAAGGCAAAGACATCATGAGCCAGGGTCTGTTGGTTTCCTAGGGGTTTTTTTGGGTAAGGTGTTTTCCTTTTTTCTCCCCTGCACTACATAGTCCTCCTAATTTGTTATGACTCTGAAAAAACAATAACCTAGGATGAAGGAATTAAATTAAGTCCTTCCACTTAGTTAATTTCCATGATTTAATATTTCCCTCATGTTCCAACATAACACTGTGCTCTGCTGACAACATCAGGGCTGAGGAAGCCTCTCAGAAGTTGGATTCAATTCAAGAGCAAGGCAGACCAGAGACCACTTAGTTCCCCAAACAAAGTATTCTTGGTTTAGTGTGCTTGTAGGTGAGCCAGAAGCTGTAATGAAAATACTTAGGACACCAAGTCCCCTTGGATATAGAAGATCAATAATGCTCTCAACAAAGTTGAAAACAATTCAGAACTCGGTGTCTCACCAACTTGTACTGTAATATTTTACTGTAGTTTCTGTGGATCTCATTTTTTGGCAATATCTTGAAACAGCAATCAATACTTGCCCAGGGTATGCCTCCCCTCCCATTTATTCTGTTTTCCAGCCAGTGGCAACAACAATTATTTAAGGACAACTAAGTATTGATATGTTGCTAATGATGAGTATTTACTGTATGTGTAACAAGGATCAAGACCCTTCCATGATGGATACAACTGAAGAAAAGATCCCCAGATACCCTTTGCTGGAGAATCTGAGGAAATTCTGCATAAAATAAACAGCAGTGGAAAATCACCAGTAGGCTTCCTACCCTTTCATCCAGCAAATAAAAATGTTACCACAAAGACAGTAGGCACTAAAAAGAAATGGACTATCTATCAAGGGGGCTGAGCTTGTATGTAGGAAGGAAGAGAAGGAATTTTTTTAACAATATGGGAATTAGGGTTTTGTGGCAGCAAAGTTAAAAAAAGTTGGGTTTGTGGAATTGATTCCTGGTATGTGCTACTTTTGTTTTTCTGTTGGTCTGTATTTTATGTTTGCCAGAAATGTCAAACATCTGTGAGATGGCAGATTTTGGTTTATGTCCATAAATTACGAAGGAAGTAAAGCAAAGCGATCCATCAATCCAGTAGCTGGTGTTTAATCTCCTTTCTTCCTTAGACCTGCTTCTCCTGCTCTTCCAAGAGGATGCGAACTGTCTCATTCCCAGGAAGTATAACAAACCCTCAGCTTCACAAACAAAAAGTCTTATTGAACCTTTGGGAAATGCTCTGAACAACGCTGTCCATCTCCTCCTGTGGCAAAACATTTCAGCAGAGACAGCGCTGATGGAAATGAGTGGCAGAGGAATATTGCAAAACACATGTGACTGTAGAGCCCAATATGACTGTTTGTCTGGGGGAGCCGAACGCAGGGACACTCTGGGAAAAGCACTACAAACTGCTGGATGTGATGGCATTACTGAATACTGAGCAGCAGCCAGAACAGGACATACGCAGCAAGAGGAAAACATCACCTGAAATAATTGAACCAAATCATGCATTCAGTGCTTTTCAGTAACTGCTAGACATGAGTAAGGAGCAATATTAACCTTGTGCCCAGAACAAGCTCAAGTTTTTGGTTTCCAGATCCTTCTTCACAGAGTTGTCAAAAGAACTTTCTTCTAAGCAAACTCTGGGTGTTGCCTACACTTGATTTCTTGGCGCCAGGTTTCCCATCTCAGTAGTTCAACTGCACCAGCAGGAGCAGCACTGGCAGAGTGAGCATGGAAAAGGCCCCTGGGATGGTGATACCCCCACCAAACCACTGCTTCCACCCTCTGGGAACAGGACAAGGCACCTCCATTGCCACATCCGCACTGACAACCCTCAGCAGTCACACCCTGTGGGATTTCCTCTGGTTTATCATCTGATCTCCAGCCCACGGCCAAATGGAACCATCAAGGTTACTGGTGAGCAAAGGAAAAGTGCTCTTTTTCTCCCTTTGCATCCCTCCTCCTTCCCTCCTCCCAGCCTCCTCCCTCACCTGAATCAATGCAGAGCTGCAGGAGTAGAATCACTAGTTGAAGAGCAAAAAATAGGGAACATGGAAAAAGCTTGTCATAGAAAATGGTTACTCATACCATCATGAGGAAGCTGGGTGATTATACACACTTTACACAGAGCAATAGAAACAATAGGATTACTCACACGATTTCAAACTCTAATGAAGTGCATCAGTTACACTCCCACAGCAACCTGGAGAAGGAAGGAGAGTAAAATCTGCTGGTGTAGCCTAATAAGGACTTTGTGAGAGAATCACAGTTAACATGTCCTGCTTATGGTTTGCCACAAGCCTCCTGGGGACAGGAGTCCAGGGTTTCTGTATGTGCTCAGCAACCCAATGGAGAGAGAGAGAGGAAGCACAGATGTGTGTAATTTTTGTATTTTTTCCAGCCACCTCCTCTTCCAGTGTCATCCTTAACATAATCAGTTCAGGAGGTACAGAGTAGGTAGAGCGAAGGTAGGTACAAAATCAAAGCAGGAAGTTCACCAGCAGCTATTTTGAAGAATGCACTTTGTATTTCATTTTAAATCACTGGTGACACGCCAAAAAGACAGAGGAACAGGACAGATCTTCCTGAGCGCAATTCTACAACCAGACCTGTTGGAAAGAGAAAGAGCTGGATTGACTTTGTACCTGTGACTGTGAAGGCAGTATCTGTAAAAGGAACCAATGAAAGGAAACACACCCTCTTCAATTTGTAGATTTCCCACCTGAGACCACCTCATGGGAAAGTCCAATCCTTCAGAACCTGTAATCCTTGATTTTGTGTGAGATCGAAATAATTCAAAATTATTGTTCATTTCATACTTACAAAAATGCTTCACATAATTTTGACCTTTCTATTATATGTTGCCCAAAAAAAAGGTAAATCTAAATGTAAGCATAAAAATAAAACCTGAAGTGAGCATCATGCATCCTAAATGTACTGAAATAAAGCAAAATTTTTCGTAAAGACATTGCTGAAATCATTGCGTTCTGTGTTGAATCAGCACTTTCTAAGACTCCATCCAGCTCAAGAATTTGTATGCTTTTTACATCTATTCCTTTTCAGCAGAAAAGCTTTCCCAATGTTTTTTGATGGTGCCATGATAACTTCTTCATTGCATTTGTGCTTAAAATTCCCTTTGCTTACATTGAAAAAATAATCACGTAGCTTAATTCTTTTTTTTTTTTCCACTGCTTGCCACTAGAGCACCATCAGCTTCATAAGAAGCTTGGAGCTATTCAGTTTGAATAATCTCAAGCAAAATTCTGCAGAAGACTCCTCAGTTTTCATTGCCCCTTCCCTGAGTGTCTGAGCTTTCCAAAGGCATAACTGGAACCCTGACATCAACCCAAACTTTTTGCAGCAACCCATTGGTGTTTCTGTTTATTCTCATGCCTGATGTTACAATACACCCTCTCTTAAGAGAGGCAGTGTTTAATTGACCAAACAAGAAAAACAAATGCTTCCCCAAGGCATAAATTCCATGAACTGTTTGGATGTTTTCTGTGAAGCTAACAAACACTTCTGACAGTATTTGGAAGACTTGGACACTGGTTTTTGAATGGACTGAAGCAAAGAAGAGACAGTTTTAATGAGATTTTATAGTTTCAACGAGTTTAAAGACATTCCAGGGTAAATACTACTTGTTTTATAACATTGCTCATAAATAAATGAAGTTTTTAAGATAGACTTTATATTCTGATTAAAATTAATTTAAGTTAGTTGTATTAATACAGCTAGAATAACAGAAAAAACATGGTTATGTTCCAGACTTACAGGGAAGAGTGTCAGGCCTGTTCTTGAAACCTTCTTTTTAATATATTTGTATTTAATGTGTCCCTGTGATCAGACTACATGTGGAAACACTAAGTGCAGCTTTATGGACTTTTGGGGGCTTAGTGCAGCTGCAGGGATATAATCCACAGATGATCCAAACACAGGAAAAGAAATGGATTCAGCTTTTAATACCGACATCATTTGTTGACTTCATGCTGATGTAGTGTAGGTGAACACAAGACTACAGAGAGGAGGACTAATTCTTGTTCTTCCCAAACAAATGAAAAACATTGAACCAGAAACATTTTCACTGCCAGGAAAAAAAAAAAAAAAAGAAACAACATAAAAAAAAACCTCTTCAAATTTCCATGGTTCTAGCATTGAAAAAAACACTGGCAAGCTGCAACTCAGGCTCCAAAACCATTAAATTCTTGAGGATGTCTTAGCACTGTCCTTAGGATCAATGAATCAAAGGCATACCACTGTCTCATAGACAAGTTCCCTGCTTTTCCCCCCTTCTCTTCCCCCTAAGAGGGAGCATTCCAGGAAGGATGTTGCCTTTTACATAGAAACATGATCCAGTGAGCCTGGAAGGAAGAGATACCTGACTGGGACAGGTTTGGCTTACTCAAGAGCTGATGTTTTTCTCGTCATATCTGAAACGATCTCTTAAGTGCTCTGATGTGTATGATTGCCTGAAAACTGGATGCTTAATACACACAGTCAAAATGTGAAGCATATACATGCAATTTCAGCTTGATCAAACCCAGGGAATAAAGTTCCTAATGCAGGAGTTAATTCAGATACTATTCAGACCATATTCAGAAAATAAATATGGAACAGCAATCCGTGTTGCCCAATCTGTACAGTGCCAGACAGAGTTAACCCTAATGAATGGAGTTATTTTGGATCCTGATTTCCCTAGCATGATTTAATTACTTCAGTTTATCAATTGCTTTTAAGCTCCAAAGTTTTAAAATGCCAAATTCTACCAAGGTGTTGTTGTGGCATAATGTTTAGTGGCATAAACTCTTGGATACTTCAGACATCTGCAACCAGCTGTAATCATAGTTTCTAATAACATAGGACTGCTGCAATCCAGGCCTGTTGTCAACAGGTGACCATTTCCAGTTCAACCAAAGCACAAGACTTTGAACCCTTCCCTACTGCAAATATGTCCTATTTGCCTGAATTGTTGGTTGAGAAAAGAACATTACTTCTTGGTCTGTAGATAGGTATCTACTAGAAAATCTGATAAGGCAGCTGGTCTTCATTTTGGAGAGGCTTCTGAGCATATTTCCTTAGAAGATGATCAGTTTAAGCAACATTCCTTTAAATTGCCTGGGTTTAAACCCACAGAACTGAAAACTACATTATCTTCCTTGACTGCACTGTGAACTTCTCAGCTGTGCCTGAGTAACTTGTATTTCTCAATACTTCTCATTTTTGACAAAGTGCTAGAAAATACAGTCTTCTCACCTGGGTTTTGGTTTTGAACAAAATCAAAATTTGAGGTCAAATTTTGCCCTCAACTTTCTTCACGAGCGGTTGAGTTCATTCTTCTACATAGATTCACCTTGGAGAAGAAACTGGCCTTCAGAATTCTGAACAAAATTTGAGGGGTGGAAAACTAACCATGTTAAAGACAAGAAAACACTCTTACCCAACCCTTTACTAAGGAGTCAACTCATAATAAACATCCAGAATTCAGAAAATACAGAAAAAAAGCAACCTTGAATAATTAGGGTTTCCAATTATTGATTACTAACTAGAAATTAGCAATGCTATTAAAATGTCACTTCGTTTTCCATGAAAGATTGGCACACTTTAAAAAAAAATTCCTTTTATTTTGTATTAAGGATTATGACAGAATTGTGTTATTTGCTACCCCAACTATTCAGAAGTACAAATTGGATTTTAAGTATTAACAGGACCCCCAGATTATTACAAATTTCAGTTCAAAGGACTGTGTACCATTAAATTCAAAGCCAAAATTGCTTTACTTATAAGTTTCCTGTTTTAAAAGTATCAAGCAATCCTAATGAAGAAACCCAATCCTATGCAATCTGTATGACCAGCTGGCTCAGGTATGCAAACAAATGAAGAACAGAAAGCAAAAGCTAATAATTTAAAACAAATGTCATTAATTACTGAATAATTAACCCTGGTACTAATAGTATCAATACCAAGAGACTCTTCTGCTCTCCCTGTAACAGATTGTAAATTCTAGGGTTTTATAGGACATGAATTTGTGCCATATAGTTTGGAGTATTCTCAAGGTCAGCATGCTTGGCTTCAGAGTTTTGCGACATGAAAACAAAAAAACTTTGCAAAATTTGCAATCTAATTCGATTTTGAGTTCAGATCACATTTCCAGAGGCTCTGTGTGCTCAGATCTACCAAGTTTTTGGCTGTAATCTATGCGCAATTAGAAAACAAGCAAGTGAAAAAACACTCTGTAACCTAGCTGCACGAGGTTTCCCAAAAGAGTTTCCAGGCTTTTAAGGGAAAATCCACTTCATCAATATAGCAAATATTTTCAAAATCCTTTTTTTACAAAGGATGAGGAATAAAAAGAGAGTGTTGCTGTGTCATGGGCAGGACATTGAACAGAGACGTTTTAGTGGTGATAATGGTATATATCTCCCACTGTATCTATTTAGTAGTTATGCTTAGGTAGCAATAAAAATGAAGGGTGGATCATTATTGATTATGGGATGAAGGCCAGACTGGTGTCTGAGCAGTTGGAGTAATCTGAACTCTGTAGACTGCTGGATGCTCCTCTGTGGCACAGAGTACAAGCTACGAGTTTAATGGAAGGAGTTACTATAAATAACATCTCCTTCATCTCAGGCTGAATAAGTGCAGCCACCACAGCAAACCAGTGCTATATCCCACCTGAAAATGCTGATTGTGACAAGATAAAATACTGCAAGTTACTTGGGGTATCTTTTCAAGAATTTGTAGTTCCAGCTAATTTGGCATTGACGAAATCAGACACATGCACACAAATTGCTATGATCACTTTCATATCTGATTTTAATAGAAAAAAGGAGTCATTGAATCTGCATTGCATTCTTTCCCAAATGGTCTCTATAATAAAATATGCTCTCTATATCTCTTTCCCTTGCATCAGGAAGATTTTACTTCTGTTGTTAACAGATTCGAAGATACTCAATATACAGTATTGAGAACAGACATACAGGCTTGACGAGTACCTGGCTTAGTTTTGATGTGTCATCAACTGCACAAATAAGTTTGAAGGCACATCTTCTTTACTTAATTAAAATGTGTATGTATGACTATCAAAGGACTTTTTAGGTCTATGAGCAAATTCTGACTGGGGCATCTGTGTGCTTCTGCAGTTCCACTAACACCAGGAGAGATACGTGAAGGAAAAATAGGTATTTCTCCAGAGAAATCAGTATCTCTTATATAATGTCAATTTGTTTTTACACAATTTAAGCTGCATATTAGTCAGAGTGCAGCCTGCAGAAAATCATTATGAATTTAAGAAAAAATGTTGTGATGTCATTTCTACACCCTGAAGTGTCTGCGAAAATCTCTCTTCATCTCTTCCTTTTCACCTGAGCATTGAGAATATAGCGGAGTTTTAAAAGTCTCAGCAAAGGACCTGTTTATTAATAATACAGACTTCTTAAGCTTATGGAGAAAATTACGGGCATTAAGTTAACTACAGTGCTATGGTTAAGCATCCAGAATATGAAAGCTGAAGTGCTGTGTTCATATAATTGTGCTACTGGCTTAAGACTTGATATTAATCCAAGATGTTTCACCTGCCAAGGGCCAAAAGCATATCTAAAGACACATTTCAATCTCATCCCACAGCAAGACACAAATAAATAATTTGTCTCGTAAAGTCATATAAAGTGAAGCTGAATACCATAACTGGCCGCATGTTCCTTCCTTCACTCATACTTTAATTACATAATCAATAATAAAATATTTAGACCAATAATTTTGAAGCTGTGAGCACAAAGCCAACACCAGAGGAGGAGGTTCTGCAGGCTTTGCAGTGCCAGAGATGCATTTTCATAATAGTTGTGTCCTGCATTTAGTGCATGAATTTACAGATCAGCACATCTTAAGAGAAAGGATTTTCCCATGCACCAATATCCCTTTTCTACTCCTTTGGATTCAGCTGCTTTTCTGTCTTGACTTGAATCCTTTTACAGGGCATGAACCTGCTCAAGGGAAAAAAAACTTCAAACTTCACAAAGATACTTCAATCTAGAAATAATTCAGAGAGAGCTGGGCTCTTGAAGCTCTCCCAGCTCAGTGCTCTTCCCTTTCCCTATCCTAAAATGATTTCCACACACGCAGCTTTGAAATGACCTGAAAATGAAAGCAGTTGCAAAGGAGAGGGGCAGAGTCTGTACAAACTGAGCTGGGTGAGGACAGGTTGAAGCAAAGGGCTGAGAGGTCAGTCCCTGCCCCAGCAGCATCCCCCAGCTGGCTGCAGCCCCCGTGGTCCAGGTGGGGGAAGAGGCTGCAGCCCCCACACAGCTTTTCACCAGCCCTGATCCGGGGGAGCAACTCCTTTGTCAACCATGACATGAGTCAGGCTGCTGCTGAAGGAAATCATTTTGTTTACAGCAACGGGAAGGGAATTGCTAGGGCAATTAAAATAATTTCTTGTTTCATAATACAAGCCATTCCAAGAACGCCTGTTAGCTGCATTTCAGTGTCAGGTACTTAAAAAACAAACAAACAATCAATCAGGAAAGGTAGGTTCTAATTTCACAGAGGATTGTTAGTAAAAAGCAATCTTTATTTTAATGCCCTGAAATCTTCCATGCTGCTGTGCCTGGCGGGCACCCAATCCACATTCTTGTTCCCTGGAGGCAGTGGGTGGACCAGGGTACCTACAGGGGTTACTGTGCTTTGCTGCCTACCTGAGGCTTTACCTGTTGCTGAAGGCTGTGAATCAGGGTTGTGCAGGTATTTATGAGGGAAAAGAGGAGAGTGAAACATGAGCCTGTCCCCTACTTCTCCTTATCAAGGCGGTTGTTGGTGGGGAACACTCAGATTTCTCATGGACATGATGCTGCAGGTGCCCAGGGCCAGCCTGGCTCCAGCAAAGAGCATCCATTTCAAGGTTTCTCCACAGATTTCACCACCAAACACAAGATTTGCAATAATGGTGTCTCATGTAAGGCCTGATTGGCTCAAGAAGGGGAGGTTTGTTTTGTTTAGTTTCAATTTTTTGAATTTCCCAACTGTGTGTCTGCACAGCAGAGCTGAAGCCCAAATACAATCCACTTGCTGATAGCACCTGCCAAGTCCAGAAAGAATACCAAAATACTGATATGATCCATCACAGTTAACATTTCTGAAGGCCCAAATATTTACAGGGAATTTTCCAAGCAATTGGTTGGGAAGGAATAATAATCCTCCTTTCTCACATACACACACAAATGTACAGCTCCGTGCAGCAATTCTGAAGAGCCACATTAAATAATGTATGTGCAGCTCGTGGACATTTTGCAGCAGGGAGAAGTGAAATCCACAGTGTTTTATATTTCAGTATTTGTTCAGCCCTATTGCTTGTTAACTGTTTAGAGAAGTACAGCAATCTCCCCCAAAACTCTTTGATGTGTCCAGGGATGAATTTCTGGAAATGTACAGTATCCTTTGGGGTGGAGTGGCATAGCAGGAGGATACCTTCATCCTGGCAGATTCCTAAACTGAACAGATCTGATTCATCTGCAATTCTGAGTAAACAGACAGGTAGGTTTTGTTGTGGTTGTTTTAAGGAAATGATAACAATTGATAGAAGTGCTGATAATAACATTTATCAGTTGCAGAGGATTGTGATGGATTCTCTACCACTGAAAATATTTAAATCACAATTAGGTTGGGTTTTTTTCCCCCAAAGATTCATTGCAATTCAAACAAGAATCTGTTCAAAGCCTTCAAACATTTGTTACTACAGGAGTCCTGAACAGACCACCACAATGGCCTTTTGCTGTGATTGTTTGTATCATCAAGACTTCCTAGGGAAAGACAACCCTGCCATGGGCACAGCGTCAGAAGCAAAGGCTGGTCTGTGTCTAAAGGGGTTCTCAGTGTAAGACTGAGATAAGGAGCAGCAGAAGGAGACAGGAAAACAGGACAAACTGAACTACACAACAATGCCAGGACAAAATCCTGAATCTGTAGATGCTTTTAAGACACTGCCAACCTCTGAAGGTTCGGGAAGTTTCAAATACTTTGTGCATAAAATTTATCAATATTAACTTCCCAATGTTTTCTTTCTGGGGGAAAAATATATCAATATTAACTTCCCAATGTTTTCTTTCTTTCTGTTATTATACAGTAACTTTCCAATTCAGTTCAGACAGGCTGTACCACCCGAACATTTCAGACAGCAGCAGCTGCAGAACTTCTGTTTTCTTTTGAACCAATAGAGGCTGACACCAGAATTGTGTTAGATCTCACAGTCTAGGTAGGGCCAGGTCTGGACAGCACTTGGAACAAATATCCATGGTCTCTTTGGTCTTCTTAAGGAATCCCTACCCTTCTCGTTTTCTTTACAAGAAGACTTTAGCTGTGGAGGAAGACTGCTAACAACTCTCCATACGTGCATTTCTTGTGTCCTGTCAGGTTAATTATAAAAAAATCCCACAATATCCCTATGAATCTGCAGAATATGTTTTATATCTGTTCAAAAGAAGATGAAATTAAATTAGATGTTAGCTTATGTTCTCAAATGTAAATTACGTAGCAAGATTTCAATTTAATTACCAAAATATTAGATATAACTGAATCTAAAGAAAATAAAATAGTTTAAATTAAACATATCCCCCAGTATTATTTTTTATTTATAAATCATTATGCAACTATGAATCCCTGAAACTAGTTTTAATTGATAAATATTGCATAAGATCTGTCTTAAATCTGTTTTTTAGCAATGAAACGCATTTTAAAATGGACTCTAACTCTACAGTGCGGGCTTATTTATAATAAATATTTAAGCAGACATGTATCTTCAAGAATTAAATATCATTAATGGTAATTGAAAGGACACAGCTTGTCAAATGTATTCAGAAATCTTTTGCATATGGTAAAGACATCAGGCAGAGAAAAGAGGGTGATGATACCCAGCCTAGAGCACTGCAGCCTGAATTCCCAGTATTTTATCAAGAAGGTTGGTCACATTATGGTAGTTAATTAGGTTTTTTGCAGATCAATATTGCAACTGTTACCTTGCAACTGGGGCAAATCCAAAGAGTTTCCCCAGACCTCACATCCAGCTCCCCACCTGTTAAAAAACAACTGGAGGTGTTTGTTCCTGCACCTCTGGGTCTTGCAGGTGCAGCTCTAACCCAGCAAAGCCTGGATGTGCCTATTTGACAATGTGGATGTGTGTAGGGAGAAGTTAACTTGTTAAAAGACACCCACAGCTCTTATTCCAGGCTTGGAAAACATTTGGGGATCATTTAACTCATCCCTTTATTTCCCATTGCAGATCTGACTGTTTCTAAGTGCTGTTGAAGCCCTATGGCCTTTTGTAGCTCTCTGAGTACAAATTCTCTTCGTAATAAAAGAGGCAATTAACAAATTGCAAAGGAAATCTTCCATCATGGGATATATAATTCTACATGTATATTAGAGAAAAAAAAGGAACAGAAATCTGATCTGACTGTGGTCACCTAAGTTAATCATACTATTTCCATACATAGTGCTAATTACTTGCTTCATATAGTTGCTGGATTGATGCCTACAACCAAAGGAAAGATTTAAATTGAAAGGAGTGGTGGGAAGAAAAAACAGTAGAGGGAAAAGAAACATTGTGTATTCTTTCCTCAACTATTTATTGCTTTCCTTCATTTCTTCTTCCCTTTTTCTTTCACTCATTCTGTCTTTAGGTTTTCCTCCTCACAGTCACCAATCTAATCCACTATTTTTGTAATTCTTATCTTTAAAGTATGGAATTTTCTTTCTATTTACACCCAATAACTGGAACAAGAGGGAGAAAAAAAAGGTTTCTTCGCCTCAAAGGGCAGCATTGCTGTGAGGAAATGACTGTGTAAAAGTGAAATCTTCTCATGTAACAAAATTAATGCTTTTTGCATGAGGGGACATTCAAGTTATTTTTTTCAAGAGCAATATACTGCTTCACTGGGTGTTTGCAGAACAGAGCTGGTGTGGCTGAAGGAGCAAGAGAAGACCTTTGCTTCATCTTGTGGCTCAGTAACAGGGCCACCTGTCTGGCCTCGTGGGGTGACATTGGCTGCTGACCCAGTGAAGGGCACTGACAGTGCCACCATCACATGGGGAAGATGGAGTAGCAGGACCAGAGAAGATCACAAAATCACAGGTTCACAGAATATGTTGAATGGGAAGGGACCCACAAGGATCATCAAGTCCAACTCCTGGCACAGCACCATCCCCAAGAGTCACACCATGTGCCTCAGAGCGTTGTCCAAACACTTCTTGAGCTCTGCCAGGCTGGTGCTGTGACCACTGCCCTGGGGAGTCTGTTCAGTGCTCAGCCACACTCTGGGGGCAGAACCTTTTTCCTGATATCCAACCTAAACCTCCCCTGACACAGCTTCAGGCCATTCCCTCGTGTCCTGTCACTGTCACCACAGAGCAGAGATCAGTGCCTGCCCCTCCTCTGCCCCTCACGAGGACCTGTAACTGCAGTGAGGTCTCCCCTCAGCCTCCTCCAGGCTGAGCAGAACAAGTGCCCTCAGCCACTCCTCACACGGCTTCCCCTCAAGGCCCGTCACCATCCCCACTGCCCTCCTTTGGACAATCTCCAATAGCTTCATGTCTTTTTTACATTGTGGCACCCAAAACTGCCCCCAGCACTCGAGGTGAGGCCGCCCCAGCCCAGAGCAGAGCAGGACAATCCCTCCCTTGCCTGGCTGGCAATGCTGTGCCTGATGCCCCTCAGGACAGGGATGTCCCTCCTGGCTGCCAGGACACTGCTGACTCACGTTCAACTTGCCATCAACCAGGACCCCTTTCCATGGCACTGCCCTCCAGCCTCTCATTCCCCATTTGTACGATGCTGGACTGGACACAGCTCCTGGTGGTGCGGGCCAAGAAGGGACCCAGGGGATGGGGGGACTGAGCAACTTCCAAGTCACATCACATGGCATGAGATGGCTGGATGTCACCAGAGATGTGATCCCTTTCCTCTAACGGGAGTGGGATGCAGACAATGGACCTCAACACCAATCTTCAATCCCTGGTCTGATTTAATTTGTGCTTACTGCCTGTGTTGACAGACAGGATGCAAAATCTTGACTTCCCTTGGAGACTATGATAAAACTGAAAGGTCTGGCAAGCAGTCATGCTGCATTTTAACTGGTAAACCAAAGCTCTTTATATAGAAACCATTAAAACCATAAACATGAAACTCCACAGCACTGTTTTTACAGTCACCTTTCAGAGGAAGCAACAATCTAAAGTTAAACCTTTCTGTAAGGAGGAGTTTTATGACTCCCGGACTTCAGACTGTTTAGTTTATCCCCAGAAAGGTAAAAAAGGATCTGAACATGGTCTGTAAATACCTCTGATAGCAAAGGACTTTTTAAACTAATGGAGTAGGGTAGAGCAAGATCCAACATCTGGCAACTATGCTAACTGCATTCAGGAGCAAAGGCATGCATTCCTAACAGCCAAGATCTCCAACCAAATCACTTGCTCAAGGGTACACTGGATTCCTTCTCAGGTGAAGCCTTGAAATTGAACCTGTGTACCATACCAAGGGACAGAGCCTCAACAGAGAAACCAGTATGATAAAAATCTATGGCTTTTGTCAGGCAAGATGCTACTAAATAGTCCTTTCTGGCATTAAAATTATATGCATTCAATTCCAGTGGCATAAAGGGAGGAGAATTTAATTTAGAAATTCTTTAATGAGGTGTCTCTCTTTTACTCTCTCTCTCAAAACATGAGTGTTCAGGAAGGAGGGTGATATGGCCACAGTGGATTTACTGTTCACTGGGTGCAGGTTCCTATTCTTCTGTTCTCCAGAACAGGTAGTTGCTCTTGAGGCCCACACTTCTACCAGAATATTCAATTCAGAGAAAAAAAAATTGAAAGAATAGTTATAAATACGTGTGAAAATTTTTGATGTTGGGTAAAAATGGCTCAGGTCAACATTCAAGTGTTCACTTTCCCTGTCCTCTCACAAAAATGCTCACTGACTTTTGAGGTCATGTGCAAACATCTGTGGCCTGAACCTCAGGCTCTAATAGACAAATTCCACAATTCCTGTGGAAAAGTAATTTTTGAGATATTTCGAACTCCTGGGAGCACTCTGAAAAGTCCTGGAACTAAAACTGTTTTCCTAGCCTGCCATTAGAAATCATCACATTTTCTTAATGACAGAGATGCAGTGCCAAATATGGACCAATTTTGCTCCAGGTTGCTATGACTTCTAGCAACTCCATAAGCAACCGTGCACTATCTTTTTCAGTATCTTAGGTTTGTGTGCTGGATTCTTTGTGCAATAGGCTCCCCTGCTCTGGGAGAGTCCAACACTATCAGTATCTCACACACCAGTTACGTGGGTATTGTGGTAAATGGTTTACACTAGAATTAATCATCTGTGAAGATATCTAGGTTGTGTTACATAGATAACAGCAGCCTTACAGCACTGATATCCCTACATCATTATGACAGATTAATTCAGAAAACAGATGAAATTTCTTAGTCAGGATTACAAGAAGCTTCTGTAAGTGTGACCAGCACAGAGATATGTGGATTGACAGCCTGAAAAGCATGGCACATAAACAAAATCTGCCTTTTCCTGCTCTTCTTCATCACCCTTTTGCTGCTTTAGGATCTGATTTCTTCAGGAATGGATAAAAATTTCAGAGACACCCCTGTGGATGGGAGGACGCCAAACAAGTGTGTGCAGTGTGGTCACTTTACGAGCTGCAGTCCTCCACATGGCAAGGATTCCACTGCAGCTATTTTCAATTTTGCCAGTTGCTCTTCCTGCAGATGTACCGGGTGTTGGGAAGGACAGAAATCCATGTGCACAAGAAGCTTTCCATCGGCCTTCTCCCAAAGAGAACTCATTCAGTGAGCAGCCCATACACCTGGTTACGGTGTTTCAGGCAGCCCGAGCCCACAGTTTATTCCACTTTGGACTGCAAATTGTGAAAACCACAGTCAGCATTCCAAGCAGCAGCTCAGCACTAAGCCTCACATTCACCATCCTGCAGAACGGAGTGCTAATTATTCATAGGCAATAATAGCTTTCACATGAAGTAATACATTGACTGGCCTCCAAAATCTAGCTTGGAATTTAAGAGATTATGAACAGTGCCAACAAAACTACTCCAGGGCAAAACAACCCTGAATCTTCAAGTTTAGACAAGAGCTTTACTATAAACAAACAAAAGCGTGATACTGTTAAAACTGGTCTTTGAAATTGTCAGTGGGCGATCCACTTTTTTTTTTTTATTTTTTCATGAAACCCTTCAAACAGGAGGGGAACTTTTACCTTCATATGGCATAGTTAACTCCCAAACATTACCCAGGGAGCATTTCATAAAACATGTTGTGATATACACTCTCTAATGCAGAGATATCGAAACAGTCATTGCAAGCTCTTTTCTGTAATTACCACTTAAGGCTTAAGGATGTCCTCAAGGCCAAAGAGATTTGGCTACAGGGAACTCAGAATTTCATTCCATCTTTCACTGGGTTGCCTTTAAACAAACCATTCCTTTGGTCACCAAAGCCAAGCTTTCACTTTTTGAGGACAAATAATTTTAACATAGAGGGTATTCTTCCCCCGTGCTCTCTATAGCAGGAAGGAACACTTAAGGAACTTTAAGGAACACTTTGTTTATACCAAAAAGCTCATGAAAATTCTCTTTGCACAAGTCTTCCATGTAGGAAACACCTGATGCTGATAGCTGAGATTCTGAAGCACCTGGTACTACAGCTGCCAAAACAAAATGCAGAGTATAAATACATCTTTATTTTTTTTTAATTATTTTTTTTTAAGATACGGAGGTTGCTGAATTTCCTGGTTGTGTATAGCTGAAAATCAGACTGAGAAAGGAAGGAACACAACAACTTTTGAACCTTCATGGGATCTTCTGTTTTGCACTCAAGAAATTGTGAGAAGTTCAGAGATGCTCACACAAACACGAGTTGCAATCACCACTCAGTTCATTTGAAAATACAAACTTTCCTGTGGCACTGCTGTGTCTCACTGGCTCAGATTGTTTCAGCTATGGGCATCTGCAAATAACAAGCAATTGAAATGATGCTGCAGTCTAGAAAACATCACCTCCTTGTCACAGAAGGATGCTCCAAGGTGCCACCATCTCCAGTTTCAGCTGATTTTCTCCTGAAGTTGCAATCATTTTTAAGTTCTAAGATGCTGAACTTGGCAGTTATGACTCATAGTTAGGCTACGATATTTGATTGCTTCAAAATAAATGTGCTTTAGCTATTTTACCTTGATATTACTCAGAAATTTCTTCAGTAGAAACAGTAGCTTCACTTTTTCACCTCATCTCTTTCAAGAAGGAAGACAATTTTTTCAAGCCTCGCTTGTTTCAAGTTAAGATCAAGATAAGAAAATCACAAAATAAGTGGCTCAATGCTGCAAAGGTTCATGTATTTCATTGCACACATGGAGGCTGTTCCACTGACATCCACAAAGCTGCACATGTAATGCTTTTGTAGGAGAGAGAGGCACAAGGAATTTGATTTCCAAAGGAGTTCAATGCATGTAGCTCTCACTGACCCAAATATCCCTGGCCATGGGGCTGCTTGTGTAGGTACCAGTCTTAAAATCTGAGTGTCTTGACCCAAAGAGTTAATTTAAAGCTAGAGCTGTGATTTTGCGTGAAAGCGACACCTTAATACATCGGCCTGGAAAGGCAGCATTCTACATAACCATCAGTAGAAGGATGCTTGGATTCAGGCCCTCAGATGAGATAAAATGTGAGTACTTTATTGAACACACTGAAACTACAGCCTTTCAGAAAAAGGTGTGGGGAGTTCTTATTTTTCTAAAAAATCTTTAGTAATAGTAATAATAATAATAATAATTGTCAAAAGAGCTCTCTCAGCAATAGGACAAAGCTTTCCAAATAAAGAGCAGTTTACCTACAGAAACCTGCAGGTCAGCTGGTGCCTGTTGCTGTAAGCTGTGTTACCACAGAAGAGACAAGGCCTGATTCCAGCCTCAGAATGCAGAAGAATGTCAGGGGATGACCAAAACCTGTCCGATTTCCCTGGCATTCAGAGTATGTGGATCAGTCTGATGTCAGATACCATACCAGGAGCAACATGTCATTATTGCAGCTCAGAAAAATAGAGAAGAAAAAATAGGGAGCTACAACCTGATGGGTGGAAAGGAGCGATTCCACATGACATTTTTCTTTTGAAAGAATATTAGCAAGCAATTTATTTCGCTATTTTTCTTTAACCATGAGTTTTTCTAAAGGAAAAAAATCTGTCTCTCCATGCCTACCAAAAAGCATGTAAGACCTCTCAGGGAAGCAGGACCTACGTGTTGTGTGTATCCTGTGTTTGTGTGGCATTCCTAGACACTCTGAAGTAAGAATCAGTTTATCAGTTTCATTGCATGTTTTTAAAAGTGTCATGAAATGATCTTCTATCATCTTAACTTACTTGTAAAGTACTTTATGGGAAACTCTTTTTAGACTGGACACATCATTTCCAGGTACCCATGTCCAAAATTTCTCTACTCCTCAGTGACTGCGAGTGCAATTTTTTGCTTTATGGATGTCCAAGCCTTTTCAATTTTCCACAACTAATCATGTGTATGCATCACTCAGGAACATATATGAACCTTCTTTACTTATTCACCTTTTTCTGAACCCTAGAAATACTTTGTGGACCATGAAGCGTTCGTAGAAAAATGCTGAAAACTGTGGCACTAGAGGAAAGAGTCACAGCTTAAGAAACCTTCCATTAAAAAAGTGATAAAGACATTTTTTCAGGAATTAAAGTGGAAATTTCCTACATTCAAGTTTAGTGGTTTAAGAAAATTTCCTCCTTCTTTGCACCTACATTCCTACTGAGAGTAGCAAAGTCAAAGAGATTATGAATTTTTCTCTTTTTTTAATACAGGGTTAAGAATAACCAATGTCCTGAGCATTTCAACAGCTGAAAACTGGACTTACCACATCATTATCTCATCTACTCTCATCACCAGGATCCATTTAATTAAGAAAATCCTCCCTTGGGAGAGCAACACAAATAAATACAAAGTGACTTTTCACAGGCAAGGAAAGACTCAGCCTCTTTGAACTCCTCACTGGCTTTGGAAGGCAGAACCCAATTACTGGTGGATAGCTTTTGGGTTTTCCTGTGATGGTGGTAATGGGCAGACAAACAAACAATAAGTTACATATTAGTCCTCTGGTCTTGCTTGGTGGGACTCATCAAGAAAATATCTAAAACCTACTACTGATTTTTAAAGACCCACTGTCTCTTCATGGAGCATTCGGAAGGGGAAAGCAGTGTGTAACAGACTGGCACCATGTCGGATAAACAGATTGTTACCATGTTGGAGATACACTTAAAGAAACACTGTGTTGTCTTTTTCTTTTTCTTTTTCTTTTTCTTTTTCTTTTTCTTTTTCTTTTTCTTTTTCTTTTTCTTTTTCTTTTTCTTTTTCTTTTTCCTTTTTCTTTTTCTTTTTCTTTTTTTTCCTTTTTCTTTTTCTTTTTCTTTTTCTTTTTCTTTTTTTCTTTTTTCTTTTTCTTTTCCTTTTTTTTCTTTTCTTTTCTTTTTCTTTTCCCTTCTCCTTCCTTCCTTTCTTCCTTTATTCCTTCCTTCCCTCACTTCCTTTTTGTCCTAGTCCATTTTGCAAGATCACAACTGGTGGCTGTGGAAAATGACTCCAAGGTCATTAGCAAATTATTAGGACATCCTAAATGGAATACTCTAAGTAACCAGCTCTCCACCTTCCCTTCTTCATGAGGCATTTGTATACACACAATATCAGAAGGACATTCAAAGCACAGTAACCAAAATCATCTCCAACAGCTACAACCGATGTATTTTCCTATTAAAAAAAAATCAAAATAGAATCTTTCATAGTTATTTCCCCTTGAGAAAGTAGCCAAAATGACACATTATTATAGGATATATCCTTTCTTGATCATAACTATAATATAGATTTTCAGAATTCGTTTTTTTAAAAAAAAGAGATTTATTGTTACATCATTCTACTTTTTGGCATATTTTTAATCTTGGCTCTTTATGAGTGTTTTGCAGGACAAATGCATTTTTAAAACGAGCATTGAAATTTTAAAAAATACCATTTTTCAGAATGTTGTTTTGTAGGAAATTGTGGAATGAAAAGTTTGCAATTACTGATTTTTTTTTTGGTGGAATTGCGATGCAATTCCAAGTTTGGACAAGCATACCTGCTTCATCTGGGGAGGAGAGACTGATGCTATCAGGGATCCCTGGTAAACTGAGTTGGCTTTGAACTGATGGCATAGTAATGAAGGTTTTAAATTCCTAAGCCATCCAACTGTCTATTAACAGCTCTTTAAACTCACTGCATACACACTGATACCGATCTGCTTATTACTGCAGAAATTCTAAACATAAACATTATTATGAAATCTTGTTCTGGCCACCAAGAACAGAGACAGAATGAAACACTAGACAGCTTTTCTTTGTCTTTTATTCCACGTGTGAGATTGGAGTTAGACATAACAGCCCTGTAACCTGCTCTGGGAGAAAAATAAGCCCTTGTAGGACAAAACGAGCAGCATTATTCAAACAATTTGGCCTGAAAGGGCTTAGAAAAAGGTAGGTGCAACAGAGGGAGGGGGAGGTATCGCAGCTGAGGAGTATAAAGTACAGAAAAGTGTGGCGAGGACACAGATGTGTGCTTTTGTCAAGAAATGGTTTATTTTTTGGAAGGTTAATTAATGGGATAATGCTTTTATAATGCATGTTGGCTCCACCAGCCAGAACAGGGTTGCCCAAATGGACAACCCCTTCATACTGTGGGAAAGAAGGCAAACCCCTTTGACTATAAGCAATTTTGCACCATTAGGTGTTCGTTTCGGGCTCTTCTTCCTACTTTGTCTGAAGCAAAGGACAATTACACCGTCTGTGTGGAGCACATGCCCACTTCCCCTGGTTTGTTCAGGCCGCTAAATGTGGCTGCCTTCCCTCTTTCAGGTTTTGTCTCTGGACTTATTGTGCTCTGCAGCCTGATTTCCACTTGAATCCACTCAGGACTAGGATGCTGAAACGTGATTGTTTCCACTCTTGGAGGCTGCCGGGTTTAGTGCCACACATTGCCTTAATGAGCTTCACCCCGAGCACGCGACCCAGCTGGCAGTGAAAAACAGGAAGCATTTTGGCACACATTTTCCCTTTGTGGGGTGAGAGAGGAAGCAGACGCGAGCCCTGGCTAACAGTGACACAATTAAAATGGAAACAGAGAGCTGCCTTGCCCTCAGAGCAGCATGAGATGAACCCTAGGTCAGCACTTTAGGCTGCTTCCCTGGCAAGACCCCAGGGTTGGATTGGAGACGTGCGAGGAACATCCACATTAAAACTCGCATGCAAGTGGTCTCCAGAGGCCTGAGCCAGCAAAGGCCTGTCTCCCCATTCCCACAAAATCTGGATCAAGTCTATCTCCTCCCTTCTAGTGAGCAAGGAACCTTTCAATTAATTGGTCAGAAAAGTTTGTTAGGTGAAGATCGCTGCCGTATTTGGTGCACCAAGAGTCTTCTAACACTTAGAGCATTAAAGAAACAGTGGCACCTCATTACACTGAGGCTCCTCTATTGTGTAATTTACAAGTGCAGGTATTCTGGACTCGACAAAACAAGGTTTCTCTTGGTGGTAACTTCCCTAAGTGGTCCCATTTCAGCTGTTGACAAACATAGGATTTCATTCTCACAGCTGTCTTGGTACTTCCCAAGTGCTTCTCATGGTTGTGTCCAAGAGCCCTTACTGTTAATTCATCTTCATCCTTACTTCATTTCTTCGTTTGGGTATTTTGTAATAGCAGCAAGCATAGAGGAGGGGGTGAAGGGGTGGGGAAAACACTCACCTTCTTTTCTTTCATTGGTAGATAACATTCAAAGCAACTTGGAAGCCATGTAGTTGTAAGGAAAAAATATGATCCCATTCCACACCTTGGGACATTTTTTCCTGATGTAAACTTAGCAAAGGTGCATGAGAGAACATTTTAGCATGAAAGCATTAATCCATGTTTCATTATGTTTGTCAGAACAGGATTCATGAGGATAAAATCTGTGCTGAGCAGGAGCATTTTCCTGTAACTCAAGTATGACTTTTCTGAAAGATGGCAAGGTGAAATTTATATCATCATCATTAAAAGCCAAATCCTACAGTCCTTACCAGTGGGCGAACAAAATCTCTGAGCAAGTGCTACGGGAACCCTTAGAAAAGGTAGCAAAATGTGAACTGATATTGGTGTTCAGCACAGTCAGGATGTCATCTCTTTCTTTTTCAAAAGGGATACACTTTTGTCACCACGTCATGGACAGTGCCTACCTAAAGTGGTGTCATTCCCGTAGCCAATTATTCCCACTTAGTGAGCAGAATCTGCATAATGAGATGTGATGGCTTTTCCTGAGATGCAGAGGAAGAAGTAATTAAAAGAATCCCACTGGGTAATGCTCATCAGTTTCTACACATTCTTCAGATGAACTGCTAAGTTTTGTGGAAAACTTCACTCCCCTCATCCCCATGGTCAGCCTTCATCTGCTCTACATGCAAGGGCTGAACACTCATCAAGAACTGTTTAGTTCTTTCTCAGTGTAAATAAAAGAAAAAAGCACTTTTTACAGTAAAGGCCTTTGTCATCTGTAGAACTCCAAGTAATTTACAAAGAAGTCAATGTCTCCATCTTGCAGATAGGAAAGCAGAAGATCCAGGATGAGCTGGTCAACCCATGGTCATGCAGAAACAAAGCCTGGAGAGCCCTAAAATCTTGACCCCTAAAATAGGGACTGCATTCCCAAACCCAGATGCAGAAGGGACATTTTAGGGAATAAAACCCAGCTGTGCTTTCAGTATTGTAGCAACTATCTCCTTAAAAAGAAAATTACTGATTGATACAAAATCAGGCAGTTGGATAAATGGTGGAAAGATGATATTTGATCACCTTAAATGGAAAATACAAGCATTGTAGACAGTCTGCTCATAAGTCATTCACAGGTATGAGTCTATACAAGCCAGTTTTGCAAGAGTTTGTAGATCTTTTTCATGATTGTGTTTCAGCTTCAAATCTTATTGGCATCTACCCACAAACTTGTCATCTTGGAAACCCCAGCTTATGCTAAGTGTAGGCCCACTGAGGGCTCTGAAAACACATGGAATACAAAAAAAGAGCAGAAAAGAACTGGTAATGGAGAGGAAGCAGAAGGAAAAGCAGAAAGAGTAAAGAAAGAAGAATAAATTTGAGAGGAAGGAAGCAGGAGAATGAAGAAGATTAGGAAAAGGGAAGAGTCAGGAGAAGAAATATAGGAGGAGAGATAGGGAAATTTGGTTTTAATTATGTTTATTGTAGTTCTTCATGCACAAAATTACAAAGTGAAAACAACATAAACAGCTCTGCTGCAGGCATGCTAGGAAACAATCCATAAAGCAAGGAAACGTAATGCAGGAGCTTGGAGTGACTTACTGCATTATTCACTACGTAGTAATTGCCCAAAAGAAATTAATGGGACTTTTTTCAATTAGTTTGGTGGATAGCTGGAAAGACTTATAGGATTCTTTGCTGTAGATTCTTTACCTAAATAACAGATAAAAGATAACCAAGACCTTTAGAAGCTGGTTGTAAAATAAAAAGTTAGATATGCTCTGTGCAGGAGAGGCACCCCTGCCCCAGAGCAGGACCCCTCACACCAGACAGAGGATGTGTTAATACAGTAAGAGACAATCCCTGCTCAGAGAACTTGAAGGAAACATTGGAATGGAGAGACAAGCTGTGCTGAAACACATGAGAATAAAAGATTTTACAGGTCCAAAGCCTGAACCCCAACAAATTCCCAAATCCACCTCTAAAGCCGGCCCAGCTTTCAGCTACTCAAATAGTTCAAGAGAGAAGCTTAACAGAAACAATCAAGCAATTTAGGTGTGACAAGTTTTGGCAGGGTAAAGTCATTCTCCCCAAAGAACTGCATTCTCCTCCACACTGATTAAGGCCAACATAGACCCAAATACCATAACATTTCCAACTCTTCCCGTTTGTATTCCACATTCAGGGCTTTCCCCCTTGTTCCTAAACCCCTGCTCATTTTACTTTCTCTCTTCAAAGAAAGAAACTTCAGAAAACCCTTTGACCTGAAGGGCTGAATGGAGAGTACCTCCTATCCATAGCAGATTTTTTCATTTCCCCCTGGAGTTTGGATGATGATCACAAAGATTTTTCTTTTCATTTCCTTATTACCCATTTCTACCTTTGAACTTTTCTAATTTAGAAATCCATGATTCTTCATCTTCTTCATCTCGGATCTCTAGCTGCTGGATCTTCCCTGATAGAGGCTAACAAGGCTGGGATCATTAACCAAACAATCAAGGAGAAAATCTAGATACATGTTAATAGGAGGATATTCTTTCTCGTTATAGCACTGACAATGTATCTTAAAGTTTTCTGTCAAAATGTCCTTGAAATCTGCTGAGTGTTATCCTTGCCAAACACATTGTCACAAGAATTCTGCCTGTTTCTAACATAAGCCTCTGAGCTGGTTGATACAATTTCTGGCAAAAAAAAGAAGTTAAAATCAGGAAACTATGTACCCAAAAACAATGTGATATTATAACAAAGTGTCTACACTCCCAAAGGATTCATGCGGACAGGTCTGTCTGAGTATGAGCATGTCCTGCACGGTGTGACTTGAGCTCTGAGCATCTGGCACAGCTGCAGTGCCAGGAGGGCAGCCCATTGTCACACTAGTAGTGGTTAATTGGCACAGCACGCTGGCAAAACTCAGAGCAGCCCCGGACTGCAGGGATGGGCACGCTGCACAGCCTTTGTCCTGCCAGCTGCCTCCGCTCACTCATCACACACTCCTGCCCCACTGGCCAGGCACACACGGCTGGTGCTGCTCTCTGGAGCAGCCCGTCTTCTCTTATGTCCTGAACCTGCTCCACTCACGCTGCATTTCTCTCTTCAAGCCTCCTAACAGAGCAGAAGTGTGTCCATGGAAACCTTCCTTGCTTTGCGCTAGCTATGCAGTCTGTTGCTACACTTTTGCATCGAATTTGTTACCGCTGCTTATTCACTTGGACTGAAACAGTAAACTTGTCTGGAGATGTCCTGAATTATTCATAGGCAGCACGTACAAAGATAAGTCAGGGCATGAGATGCACCTCAGTGCAGAAGTCGCCGTGGTGTGTGAGAGTGAGCGACGCTCGTGTGTCTTTGTGGGGGAGCTGCTCTCAGCCACTGGCAGTGACGAGGGATTGGCTAATGACCATGAAGACCTGAAAGCCAGTGTGCCTTTGACAATGGGAGACGGGGGAAGTTTTTTGACACTGGCAGCTGCCTTTGCCTCAGTTTGATTGTGAACACAACAATGAGGCATGGAGTCACTCCCAGGTTTGTGTTTCGACTTTCACAGGAGCAGTTTTGTGGGCACATAGGGGCAAATATATCTGATAGAGCTTAGGCAGCTAATTACATAGTTATGCCTCTCCAGGAAGTAGTTAGATGACTACACATTGACTGTGGCTCTGGAGCTGCAGCTGGAAAACTATCCATGGAAGTTGGATAAATTGGCCAATTTCAGATCTGCTATCCACAACCAGCTTTGAGCTCGCTTTTCACACAGTGAAGGTGTATTCACTATGAAGTATTTGTGATTTACAAACAATTTGTACTTTCCTTTGAAGACTGGTACCGAAAGAGCCAGAAGCCAGTGTTTGTGAACTATGAGTGGGCCTGGTTTGAAAATGCTAGGTCAAGTTCTTATTGCACACCACTCCAGTATGCTTTTGTGACTTCCATCTCTAGTCTGAGTCTGCAGGATCAGAAACGGGCCTGTCTATAAAGTCATCTCCTAATCAGGCAGTTGTGCTTTTCTAAAAAGAAGGTGTACATCTATTACTCTAAGAAAATGGGAGACAAAGTGATTCCACACTGAAAACACTTCTGTAAGCCCTGGATTAAATACTCGCTTAAGCACTCATGTTCATTCTTGTCCAAAATGAGAAATATTTTTTGAAAACACAAAATTTTTGAGAGAAGAGAAACTTGGTTCTGACCCAGCTACAGCCATTAGCAGACTTGGGAAGTGTCCTAATTTGAAGAAGTAAGTCACAAAAGCAATGTGCTTGTGCCACATGCACAAGCTAATGGATTTAAAAAGAAGAGAGCTACCTTCCTAAACCACTGTTGGTTGACCAGTTTGACTATGGGAAGAGACTCCTGTTTGTAAATGGCATGTTCCTATTTAAATTAACTCAAACATCTCTTTCTGCTATCTTTATTTTAAAATCAGATTTATACCAGTTAGTAATTTTTCCCTAAAGCACTTTACAGATCTATGCCATCACAGTTGGTGTCTGACTTTAAAGCTGTCAGTAATGTAGTACTGCAAGATGTTTTTAACTTAAATTATATATATATATCCATATATCTTATATTTAAATTACTGCAGAATTGTGTACAGAGCCTTGTTTTTAAACACTTGTTCTCTTTCTGGAGATCGTGTACACGTGCAGAGTTTGTTAGGAATCCAAGAATTTTCTGATTCTAATACTCCTACGGAACATGACTAAATATTCAGCAATGCTTCAAATTAAGTTAATGCCCCACCCGAGCAGATCAGCTCTTCAAACAGCCTACATTCCTTCATCTGGGAGTGGAAGGAAATAATGAAAAAAAAAGTAAATAAAGGAGTGAGATGGAAAGCATTTTTGCTGTGCAATTATCCTGATTTTCAACTTGCACTCCCTGAGAAAAAAGAGGGAAGGGCAACCCTTGACATGGCCCTTGGTCATGGCAGGGAAAAATTGCTTGTGGGTCAGTATTACCATCCCTACTCACCTTGACCAGTACCTTACTCTGTCAGGGCACTGAATTTAGAGAGAGATCTCAATGCCTTATGTTTTAAAATCATAACAGATACGAGTGAGATGCCCCTCACAGCAGGACTTGTGCCCAGTTCTCGCTGTGGGCTGGAACAGAGAGGAGGAAGAGTATTCAGGACAGCTTCCCTCCCATTCTGCAGTATAACATTCTTCTTACTCAGCCAGTTTTCCTCCACTCTGCTTCATAAGGTAGCACTAAGCTTGAGTTCCTGGCTCATAATGTGATTTTCACACATAACCAACCTGTCTGGGTGGAAGGGTTGGGGAGGAGCATATTTCCACACATGTACTTATTTGAGAGTACACTCATCCACCTCAACTGATCATTTCAGAGTTATTAGGCAAATATCACAATGACACCAGACCTTCCTTCCAAGCCATCTGGAGGCAATAACTCAGACATTTTGCAAGACTTCTTCTTTCTTCCCACTGCCATGATTTCATTACCATAAACCAGCCTGCTAGCAGACAAGTCAGGGAATTATGCACCGTGCTGAGCAAAGCCTTGGTGCAGGGTCCATATTTTGCCATTTAGCTCACGACAAAACTCACATTTATCAGCCATACTTGGGAGCATTGCTGCTCTTCAGCAGAGATTTCTGCCTTCTGAGGAGGTGGTTTGTGTTCCATGCACCCTCTGAATCACATTCTGCCTTTTCAATTTTAGTACGCAACAATGACACAGCAAATTACTCCCTTGTAATATGAAAACATAATATTTTTCTAGCAACAGTTCATAATGCTGTGACCAGCTGGTCCAAAATGGTTAGCAATGACACATCCTCAAATTCTCAAAGGCGTGCTGGTAATGCAGCTCCTCAGAGTCTCTAATTTCTTGGTTTTAGGATGAAATGAATGGAGCATCTTACATGAAGGCATTCCACTCTGGATCATACCACAGTGGGAGTTTCAGGAGAGTTGAAGCCTTCTTGAATTTAAGCAGCTCACCTTATCTCTGGTGTCCTGTTCTCATGATGAGACAACATCTCCCATGACATCTCTGTATGTATGCTGATGATATGGGGAGATAGGCTCACCTCTGAATTCTCTGCATCCCCAAAAATGAGAGAAATGTGAGCAAGGGAAAGTCCATTGCACAGCATGTGCTGCTAGTTACTTACTTTGACTTGACATTGATGGATGCATTCAAGTATTTACAGGCTGCCTGATGAGATGACTCAGAGAAAGTTTGAAAGAAACAGCACGGCTGACACCCCTGCTTGAAGGGGGAGGAAGTGGGAGGGAAAGATTGCCTCAAGATCAGAGTTTGCGGTTTTTTAAAATGCTGCTGCTTCACAAGCCCACTCTTTGTGCTGGAGTAATTATGTGGGTGTATGAGGAAAAAAAGCTAAGCAGCTTGAGAAAGGTCTGGCTGTGGGGAAACCCAAATTTAAAAACCTTGAAGAAGCAGAGCAGCTCAGTAGTCCTGGAGGAGGACATGGAAGCCACCTTTGCAAGAGCCTAGAGCAGTTACTGGGCCAGTCGTGGGAAGATTGGGGTGCAGATCATCCATCCATGGGCAGCAAGCCCACCTTTCCCTCACCCTGCTGTAGAACTCCTCCCTGCTGGGGTTGTCCCCAGTCTGTGGCATTGCACGAGACATGGATCAGCACATTTCTCCCAGAACTTGAGGACTGCTTTATTCAAAGGTTTCTCTGTCCACATGAGGATGTAAACAAGAGTAGGGACTGGAGGGTCAAAAAGCCATTCAGACCTCTTCCTTCTGCCCCTACAGTGTGTGGCTGGGCCCTGGAGACGCGTCCTGGTACTCACCAGCACCAAGCCCTCTTGCGTGGGGTAAGGCCAGAGCCATGGCAAGGCACAGAACAGCCACTTTGGAGATCATGTCTGTCATCACTGATTTTTTAATAAGCAGAGAGCAGAAAGAAATGTGCATCCTGTTCCATGAATTGCCATTTTTGAGCTGCTGGGCAGGAAATACCTGCACCGAGCTGGGAAGGCACTCCCAAAAGCCATCACATTTAACTCTTTCCATTTTTCTAACAGATTGTGCAGGTCACAGAGCAACAGCGTAGAAAAAACCCCACAGAATCTGTGTTTCTCCACAGTTCCATACGGGAGTGATGCACCTCCACCTGTCCCCATGGCCCAGGGAGGGGAAGCGCCCTTGTGAAGCCAGTGGTGTAAGGGAAAATTGTGGTTAAACTTGGACTTCAAGTTTTTCACTTGAAATCACTAATTGTGGTTAAACTTAAACTTCCCCATCCTCAAGACAGTCTTGATGCAGAAATCCTCATCCTGTAACCAGCATGGTAAGAAGGACAAATTCCCTGAGTAACCAGTTGGCACAGCTCCCCAGCACGAAGGAAGAGGAGGAAAAAGACCATTTCACCTGCAGAGTCCTAACAGGGATTTTGAAACTTACCTTTGTACAACGGAACCAAGGATGTCAAGGACGTGAGCTATTTCTTGTGTGCATTGCTGCTTTAACTCATCAGATAAACTCCTTCCAGAGTCCATTTCAGGCAGCTCTAAAAACAATACAGGGGTGTCTTGAGCATTCTTTGTCTGCAGCTCACACCCAGGTGAGCTCCACGCCAGCTGCGGGGGCCTGGGTAGAGGTGCTGCTCTGGAAGTGGGAGTTTGGTGTGGATCAGCCACCTCAGGACCCATCCAGGTGCTGTAGCAGGGGCATACCCTAACTTGCAAAAGGAATGTGATGTACAAGAATTGTTCTCCACCCAAGGAAATATCACATGCTAGTATTTATATTCTCTTATATCCTCTAGGGGCTTGGATGATTCTGGATGCTCCCTGTTCCTTAAAATAAAATGCAAAACCAAAAAATTTGAAAAGGGAGGAGAGATTAAGAAACTAATGGAAAATCCCAAAATGGCTGTCTTGTTCTGAAGAAATAAGAGTATTTCCCTCAAAAGTTTTTTTTGCAAAAATCTCTAATTGCATTACAAGATATTCTACTTCCTTGGAATTTTGTTTTTCTGTCAGACTTTGCTGAAAGGGATATTTTTCTTGTCAAATCTTGTATAATTGCTAAAGTAAAGGCACATTTTCCACTATGGTGGTGAAATTTCATTTGGAATGAGAGACATTAAAGAAATGTAGGTGTATTAATGTTGTTGAAAATAGCATTATGTAACAGACATTTGATGGACTTGCAGGTCTTTATTGGAGGTCAGATGCAGTTATTACTCATTCCCCAGTGCTCACAGAACTTGATGCCCCTTCTAACACCAATGAAAAGACTCTGGTGGACTGGAAAGGGAACTGTTTTGGGGCACCGGTACCTCAACTTAATTCCTCTTTTCTTTTGGGAATATAAAGGAGCTACACTCTGACTGGCAGAGTGCAGTGAGGAAATTTGCTTAATTGCTAAAGCAATAATGCTTAATACAAATCATGACACGCGAGTAAAAGAACAGGAGAAAGGAGCCTCTAGCTGCACAAAAAAAATGCTCTATGAGAATTTAAAATGTTCCCTTCCATGCATATATGCAGTGTTTTGTACAGTAACCATAAAAATGACATGTTTTATACCTTTCAAGCACAAGCAACCTGTTTTGACTTTGTAGCACTTGGTGAGTCATTAGAGAAACTGATCTTACTAAAAGCTTTGCTATTTCTCTGGTTCTAACTGAGATCCCTGAAAATAAAGGCTTGGGTAAGATACATGCTGCAAAAACAAAATACTGTGCATGTTCATTGTCTCCCCATCTTTGCAATGTGCGGGCTTGGGCATCCAGCTTGCCCTTTCTTTGCCATCCAGGACAAGTCCTGGCTCCAGAGCTGCTCATTGGAGGTGGAGCCCCACCGGGCGCAGGGTAGGCTTCCTCCTTTCCTGGAGGTGCGTGTGGAGGGGAAGTGAGGGTATCTTTTTGCTCATAGACTCAGCCCCTGGGTGATCTGGTGTAGCTGGTGTCTGTGATGACACCTGGCTGAGCTCGCTCCACCTGCCCATCCACCATGTCTCGGCCATGGCACTCCTGGAAACACGAAGCCTCTGGAGCTGGAGCTGCAAATCCAGGCACTGCACCTGTCACAGGTCCCTTGGCTCATCCCCTGCCTGGAACCTGCCTGCTGAGCCCTTGTGCCCTGCAGAGCCCCTGGTTTGTGCCATTCTGAGCCCTGGACACCACCCCAGCTGGAGCAGAGCTTCCCTGTGCAGCAGAGCTCCGCGTGGGAAACAGCACAAATTAGAGCAAGAAGACAGAGATCCCAGGAAGTCTTTGCCTGTGATCACACCGTTGCTCTCCTTAACAATAACCACCAGAAGTGAAAACACTTTACAAGAGGAAAAGCAACAACTAACCTATAAATAAAGCATTACATTCCTTCTCAATGTATTTTTCCCCTGAGCAATCAATTAATGTTTCTGCAACAGAGAGATTATCAGCTCCTGTGAGTGGGAAAGGAGGGGTCTGATGTGAGTGTGAGGGGGCTCTGCTGCAGCAGACACTGCAGAAAGAAGCACCTCTCCTGCAAGATGCAGCACATTGCACCCAAAAAATGGGAGATGTCCCTGCACTGAGGAATCATCTTATCTCTGAATCCAAACATCTGTGGATTTTATTTACTTATTTTTGAGGGCCGAACAGGCAGCTATGTGTACGGAGAGGCAGCAGGGTATTCATTTGCTTCATTGTTCGTGCCTTCAATCTTTCTCTGGCTGGTTGTGAACAGCATTTTGCTGCTGAGTACCAGTGGACTCTTTCATGCTGTCTGAAACCTTGTCAATAAAAATAACTGCAGCAAGAAAAGAACAGCTTTCCTATCGTGCAGCACTTTCAAGTTATCTCTTGATAGCAAGCGGTCAGATGTCACCGCTATAAAACCACAGTTTTCTGGGATAATGTATAACCTGAACAATAAATCCAGTATTGTATTCCTAGTCTTTCACACCAGATATGCAGCGCCCAGTGTCACTGCTTTTCCCTTCAGTTTAACCAGGGTTGGTCTGTCTGCTTAAGCTGAATGTTCTTCTGACTCCTACTCCTTTCTAAAACTAACCCACTTCATCTGCTGCCTGAATAAAAAGCTTTGCGTTAGTCACGACATCTTCCTGCACTGTTTTATTCACAAAGTTTGACAGAAAAATACATGTTATGAAACCAACTTTTAATGCTTGATGGAAATAGGTCCGAACCTGCCTGGGCAGCTGTCCTGTGAAAACTGAAGGCAGCATTAAGAGCTCCGATCCATTTTCACACTGCTTGATGTGTTGCCAGGCTTGGGTCACCCACTGATCAGACCAAACACCATCATGCTGGGTGGACCAAAGGCCCACCAAAACCAATACTTGATCTCTGACAGTGGTCAGCAGTAGGTGTGTCAGGGCAGAGGAGGACAAATAAATTGTGGTGGGAATCCTGTTCCCACCTTGCCTCAACCTGCTGCCTCGGATGTCGTGCTCTCAGTTTTAGTAGCTCTGGAAGCATTTTTCTTTTTGTGTTTTGGTCATCTTATGAAGCAATTCAGACTTTCCACTCCATAGCATCCTATGAGTAAAACACATCCAATGATCATGCAATGCATAAATCACTTTCTTAATGTGCTTCGGATCTTCAGTCTGGTAACACTAGAAGAGGTTGCCCAGAAAGGCTGTAGGATCTGCATCCCACATTCAAAACCAGGGAAGACAAATCCTGAGCTAAGCTGGCCCTGCTTAGAGAGAGGTTTGGACCAGATTATGTCCAGGGATTCCTTTCAACCTGAATCATCCTGTCCTTATAATTTGTCAGGGTGTTCATCCCCCTTTTCAGCAAGTAATAGTGAAACACTTCTTTCTTTTCACTTTCTTCTTACCCATCAACTACATCATTCACGATCCCATGAAGGACCACAAACCAACAGTCCCTCTCTGCCCTTGCCAGGACTCTTTTCCAGATTCCAGGGTGATTATTCTGTTTTGCCTCTCCCCTTAGAAAAGGGTGAAGTGCTCTGTACCTTCATTCATCCTTGTTGCCCTTCTCTCGACCTTTATTAATTCTGTTTCATCCCTTGTTGGGGAGAAAGGAAGGACCAGAACTCCCTGCAGAGTTTAAGAGGTGAGTAAATCAGGCACTTTCTACTATGGGAAAGTGGTATATCCAGACTGTTAGATAAACTTCTCCTAATAATCCCAGTCTGGTCATCTTTGCAGAGCCATGAAACTTCATGGCACTCCCAGACTCCTATTTCTCTCTCTTACAGTAATTCCTGTTTGTAATCCCATTTTACAGCATCTGCATTCCTCTTCTTTCTCCTCTTCATTCTTGCACTTCTCCAGCAGTCAGGGCAACATTGGTGTTTCTGGAGCTCTGTGGAAGTCAGGCTAGAAAGCTCTGGCTTGAAGGGAAAGGCTGTGACTCCTTGGCAGCCTCAGTCAGTGTGTGTTCTGGCACCACAGCCACTTCTGCTGTGCTGCCCCACAGCCCTGCCCCTCTCCTGCAGCACCTCAGGGCACCTTGGGTGTCCTGCCACACTTCAGAGCCTTCCTCATCCACACAAACAGAAGGTCAAAGGTAGATTTCTTCCACATTAACACCTCAAAATGGCTCTACAAAGGAGCAGAGAACATCCAGGCCAGTGAAGGGGATGGGGTGGGGCTGTGGGAGAGGGGCAGATGATGGCACTGCACTGCAGAGGCAGCTGTTCCATCAGCTGAGGCTGCCGTGGGACTGCAGCTGTGCTCACGCTTCCCAGAGAGGAGCCCCTGGAAGCTCAGAGCCTGAGGAAGGAAGTTGCTAATGAGCATCTTTCCTTCTTCCCTTCCTCACATGCAAAAGTACAATTCTTTTAATGGCAAAAGATAAAAACTGTAATATGTTATGATTACACCACACTTTTTTTCTCCCCAGCAAATCTTTGCTGGTTTTACATGAAGTCTGTCCTCACAAGGCTGTGTGAGGTATCCAAAAGGAAAGCAGAAGGCTGTCTTACAGAGATATAAGGTGAAACTCAGGGATGTAAAACTACGTGATTGAGTTCATGCAGTCTATTAGGAGCAGTCAAGAAACAGGACTTAAAGGTCTGTCTCAGACTTCGTTAATGTCTTCAACCACTAAAAAAAATGCTTGTACAGAATTTCTCCATGTAATACTGCTGGGGAAGCGACTGAGGGAAAGCCTGATGCATGTCTGAAGGAGACACCTAATTTATTTTCATGCTTTTCAGGTACCTTATCAATAGCCTTATCTTTTAGTATCCATAGCCTTACTTTAAGTTTCTCATCCCTAAGTAGGGTCACTCAGATTAGATGCCCTCACACAGACTGGAAATACAATTTTCTGTCTGGGTCAGACTATTCCTCTTTTACATACCTCCCTTCTGAAATCCCTCCAGATTTCTCTTCAGATTTCTCTTCAGAAATCTGAAAAGGGTAAGCCCTGCTCTTCTAATAGTGATGGGATGTCCTTCTCCCAGCCAAGGGCCTCTGCTCTCCAGCTATGGCCCCTGCTAGCAATCTTCATGGGCTTGAGTGAGGAAAGCCTTTCCAAATTTTAATACATCTATCTCTGCTCAGGAAAGCACTGCAGTCAGGAACTCGCTTGCAGACCCCCTGTACTGTCAATGAACTCTTGTAGAAATGAGTGTCATACCCACAAGGATAACAAAGCACAGTAAGTGTAACATAACTGGTGGGACTTTCATGTTTGTCTAAGGTTTTAAATAGTCCATATTTTTATATCATATGACTTCAAAAATGGTATTTGTTCATGTAATTAGAGACTGTACTGTCCCAAAACAGCCAAACTGAGACTCTGTGGGCAACATGAACATTGTAGTTTCCTGCTATCTGCTTAAAATATATTCCTAATGCATCTTTTAAAGGTTTATTTCCCCCGTCGTATTCAATATTGCAACATATTTTAAAAATAAGAAAACAAGAAGAAGAAATGAAGAGAGAAAAAGATAAAGCTAAATTTCTAACAACTACAGCATTGACATTCCTCCATATCTCTAAGGGGGTGATTTTTCCTGCATAATCTGCGAGTTACAACCACACCAAGACAACACCAGCAACAACCATTTCTGGCTTTGCAGAACCTGATCACAGTCTGAACTGCCATCAGCAACTCAGACTGTCCCACCAAACGCTTTCCACCAGTAGATCTCCAAGTGAATTAAGAAGAAAGGCAAGTATTCCTGTCCCCATATCACACTCACACAAAGGTACTGGTTCCCAAAGAACTGAAGGGAGATGCCTTGAGGAGAAAGGTCAGGAGCAGTAAAGTCATGGAAGAGAATAAGGCTCACTTAAATCCCAAACCATATGTCGATGGCTCACATTACTCCTCCAAAACAACCAGACAAGGACAAATCAGATTTCAGTTTCATTTTTATTTCAGGCTGTCCTCATGTGACTGCATATTGCACCTCCTGTGAGAGAAAGCAAGAGCTTCCCTCAGGCTGTCCCAGGAAGGCCTTGTCCTGAAGCTGTTGCAGGGAAGACAGCTGTAGAAATTGTTTTTCTGAGACACACACACGATGTGCAGAGCAGCGTGCTTGGCTCCAGAAGCCGGCGATAAGGCAGGATGCGGGAATTGCCTCCTACTCTGGCCATGAACCCAGAACCACATCCTCTCTCTCGGGAACAACCAACTGTTTTTTCCTCTGCTGCCTACTACGGACCATGAGGATGGTGGACATCCCACTCAAGCCTGAAGAGCATTGTTTACCCTGTCATGAAAACCATGCCTGGGCAAAGTGGAACTTTATAGCAGCCCACAAGTAGTCAAATCCCAGACTGTGTAACCAGAGTGCAGAGATGCACTCCTGCTCTTCCCATCCTGCTGCAGTGTTCTGCTTCTGATAGCTCAGCCATCTGCTCTCCAAAACAAAGAAATACTTCTGCAAGCACTTCCCTGACACCCTTGTTTTTAACTAGACAATGGTCTTTTCATATCCCCTGTATTAAATCTGATGAGATGGCTTTGCTTAAACCTGTACACTCATATGCATATTTTCATGCTGAGACAATGTTTAATAAGCTCAGTCCTGCCTAGCTGAACAATTTCTATCCAGCAGGCATTGCTCAGGTAGGTTCACAAACCTTGAAAGGTGTTACCTGGATAGCCTTCATTATTATGGCAGCATCCCTGGTAAACAGGGAATCACAGCTGGAGTTCTAACAGCACTGTGATCATTCTCATCTTCCCATACCAGCAATCCCACTAAAACCCAGGACAAATCTGCCCCAAGGTAAGGAACTGTTGAGCATTCAAAACCACCAGTATTCAGTGAGCAGCTTGTGGAAGCTCTGGAGGGGCTCGATTTCTGCAGTGAGCACTGTTCTCCCTGAAACAGGACAAAACTCCATGAAGAACATGCCTTTTTACAGCTGTGATGGAGTCATGCTCTCATCTATTCTAGCAAAAGGATGAAGCCCAGAACAGTCAGAGTTGACAGTATAAATTAATCCCTCTTAATATTTGCCTTGCAGTTTAATCTCAAATGATACTAACCTACGTTTGTTTGAAAACAATCAACTGGTGTCTGTTTCAATAATGGTTGTGTATGCTCTAGCATCAATTTTCCCTATTTGTACTCTCTTCCATGCCTTCATGAGTTTAATCACCTTATCTAAAAATGTGCAAGAACTATAAATATGAGAAAAAGCAAACCTTTCAGCCATGAGGCTGAGTGGAGGCATGTATATCAGTGAACACATTTCCTGAGTAATAGCACACTACACAGTTTGTAAAATGCAATTATGCTGTAGCAACCCTTATCAGGAAACATATTTACACTGATTTCTTGTAGCAATAGATCAAAGAACTTATTTTACTGACCTATATCTGTATTTAATTGTAAAGCAGTTTCTTACATAAATAAGAAAATTGTCTTCCTTTTTCTGAATAATTTCCTACTAATGGACAGCAGTTTTCCTGACATAGATGCTTTGCAAAGATTAATTTTTGAAGGCTAAAACTGGTGTCTGAATTTAATATAACTCATGGTTGGAAAATTGTAGGTGTGTGAAACACTGGCTGTCTGTAGAGGAAAAGAGAAGCAGTACACACAATGAGGCCACCACTTTGAGAAGACACAAGCAGGTGGCCTTGTCACAGAAAAAGACAGATTTTTGTTCTCCTGTCTATGTTCTGCTTTGTCTCTACCCACCCACAAAACTGTCTAGAAAAGTATAACTAATATTCATCCAGAAGAGGAGGACCAAAGAGCATGCAAGGCTCACAAATCCTGGCTCCTGTTCCTTTAGTAACCAGGGGCTTGCAGAATTTACTTCCCAACCATCCAACCAGACTTCCATTGAGACAGGGCCTCCAGTACAGCTGAGCAGCTTATGGTGACTCCTTTGTGGGGAATTTTAAATATTTTGTTTCTATTCTGCTTTAAAAAATCATTACTAGCTGTGTAAGGGCTCCACACATGGGACACGTCACCTCTGGGCTGCTGCCCTCCATGCAGCCCTGCTCAGTCAGAGGCCCTGATTTGTTTGGTTGCTTCAGCACAGACAGGAATACCTGTGAGGGCATTCACAGCCATTAGCAGCACTTTCCAGACAGCAGCAGCTGTGGTTTTCCATGATCAGTTGTGCCAAGAGCAGCTGGGATGAGGAGTCACAGAGACGAAGCTTTTTGAGGACTGAGTGAGAGGATCCACAGAGCAGCCTGAAGAACAAGTCCTTTGACCTCCTATTCCTTAGAGCTGCTATGGAAATTTCTATAAAATATCTTTTCTTCTAAAATGATGACTTTTTTAAAAAAACCAGTGACTCTTATGGAAATATAGATGTTAAATGAAACTTTTGGTACAGATAACAACTTGTGTCTGTCTAGGAGCCAGTATGTGTCAAGGCTACTGGAGCTGATGTAGGGATTTCAATTTCAGGATTAGGTGTTCTCCTCACCAGTGTCATTTGATAGAAAGGAAGAGGCATCTTCTCCAAGGCCACTCACCGGAGTAGTTTCCACTTTTTATAAATAAAAAATACTGAGGAGCATGCATCTGAGTCTCCCTCATCCTAGGGCAGTGCTCAAACCCACACAGACAACATCTCTTGGAGAAGCACAAGCAGCTTATATGGCCAGAGATATTTAAGGAGACCCATCACAGAGCAGCTGATGGAGTGCTGTCAGGGGAATCCCTCCTGGCATGAGAAACCCAGACCGAGCCAATGAAGGGTTTAAATCTGTTTCTCCAATAACCCCAATGTGAAAAGCAAGCACCAGGCTACCACCTAGTCCAGAATAAACTTGCTCTTTTCCCTATTTGGAGAATACTTTTAGAGATCTGCTTCATCCCAGAGCAGCATGGAAACATTTCCCAGCCAATTCTGTTGCCTAAATTTGTTCTTGAAAATGGCAACTAGTTACACTTAGGTTTCCTGTGACAAATTTGAAACCAGCTTGGCAAAATGATAAATCTTTCATTATCTTGCAAAAGTTACAGCTAATTCATTAAAGCTAACCCAAGAATGCAGGTCATTCATTCATGTTAACTCATCTTCCAGGCAAGGAGTTTTCCGTTTTCTGGCACAGTTTTAATTTAGGTGGAAAAATAAGTCACTTAACTTGCTTAAATTAATAACACGGAGGAATAAAATAATCCCTACAAGTCCACATTGAGAAGGAGTTTTAAGGATTTGAAAGACTCTTATATGCCATCAAAGCCAAAAGATCACCTGCAAGCTTCACAAACCCCTGAACTCAACTAGTCTGTGGTTATTGTGGGGAAAGACATGATACATTTACTATTGAATTGCGTGTGGAGGCTGATCTGTGTCAGCAGACACTGCCATGTGTGGCTGGCTGCCCTGTCATTTCCTACAGAGATGCTCACAAGTCTCTGAATGACACTTAGGGAATTGTGCAGGAGAGCATCACACATGTCCCATTAATTCCAAGAGGAGACGTGTCACTGCACTGCACCTTTTCAGAAATTTTCCATCATTACTTACATTGTCTAAGCATTTTGCATTTTCAATGAGTGATGACACAGAAGTAGAATAAAAAGAGATTATGGTTAATATCTGAGCTTGCAGAATGCTTGAAGAAGACATTTTTACTTGAAAGAAGGAAAGGAACTGCCGAAGGCAGCCATGGTTTGGATGAAGAGTAGGTAAAATCTGCACCTACCTATACCAAGGGAAGTTCCTTTCTAGCATTGCTCTGGAAGGAAGGTTGGTTCAAGGGGTTGATTTATAGACTGATTGTTTTCTGTAGCCCAGGATATTTCAATATTTGCATGAGGGACCAAGAAACATATACCTGAGAGGCACAGGAGTAATTTCCTAGTTCAGGGGTTCTGCAGCCACAGAGAAGCACTGAAGAACAGTTGACATGAAAATCAAATCATTGGACTCAATTTCCCTGAGAATAAGAAAAGGCAAATATGCTGGAAAATATGGGCCGGTGGATTTAAGTAAGTGGAAAACTATGAAAATATTTTAGACTTAGTTTACAAACACTTGCCAAGTTGTTTTGGTTTAAAAAGAGAAAGCAGCCACTTTAGCTCATTATCTTATACAAGCCAGGCTGTCTGGCCATGCTCCCTTCATGCAACACCTCACACTAGTCTTTATTATTGTTATTATTAACATGAGTAAAGATATATTTGGGAAAAAAAATCCCAACTACCAGAACATCAAAAAAAAGTATTAGTTACAGCTTTTGACCAAAAAGAAAAGTGATGTTTAAAATGATCTTTTAATCCTTATGTGCTTTGAAAGCTGTTAATGTGACTTAACCAACACATTTTGAAAGCACCACCATTTATTTTCTCGGTCCACATATGTCCTGTGGGAATTAATGAAAAAGAAAGGTAGAATCCCGAGATATTGAAATATAATCCAATGGATGCTGATGGATCTAGCTGTCCCTAAGAGGCCACTGTTGACCACCCTGGCCGTGTATGGCTTAAGTTTCCTTTTACATTGAGATTGTGGGGAAAAACAAGGTCTGTGATGTGCTGAGCTATATAATGTCAGGGAAACTGCAGCCTTTTCTGGAGAGCAGCATTTGTAGTAACCAGGTTGTTCATTTAACGTGTACTGGCTTACTAAGTAATGTAAATTAAAGGCTGAGGTGGCAACAACGATAAGCAGCAAATTTGTTTGTTCAGTAGGGAGCTGAAACGTGTCGGCTCATGCTTTGATCAAGTTAAATTGAGAGGTTTCAAAGTACACACAGGAAATGCTCCAACAGATTAACTTTGTCCCTGGAGGTTCGTCCCAGTCACTTTTCAGCCTTCTGCACTCTGTTATCTGTTTCAGCAATTCTGTAACTTTAACCTCAGAGAATCCACAGAGAAAAGTGACAGTGTTAAAGGTCAAGGGTTGACTTCTAGGGTGATGGGCATAAAGTCTTGGTCTTAAGAGACAGGCTACTATTGGGCAGTCTTTGGTTCTTTACAAAAAGGAAAAAAAAAAAGGAGAGGAAATGGAAAATTAAATGGTTTTTAAAATCATTAGCTTTAAATGCAGTTAAGGTGGTAAATCATTGCTACAAATCAGTATCCCCACATGCTGTGGAGATCAGTGCATTGAAGTCTGGCTGCCGAAAGCCCAGAGCTTCAAACTCAATTGACTTCAGTTTAAAGAAGGAACAAGCTTTCCCTGAAATACTCCCCATGGACAGGTGTTTATAAATAAACACTTTTCCTACAAGTGGGTTTTCCTCTGTCTGAAATAGTGCCTGTTCGCACCGCAGCCAACCTCTCTGTGAGCAGGTTATCTTCACAAAGCTTGTAGGAACTTGATTTTCTTTGAGAGATCAATGGGTTGAAATTTGTCAATAGGTTCAAAAGATTTCGGGGGTGTGGAAGTGACGAAGATACAAGCGCACGCAGCAGGATTGCATAAGCCTCATTTCTGCAGGAATCACGAAAAAAAGTTGCAGCAATATAAAAATAAATAACTGAGCAGGCATAATTCCTAAAAAAATGCCAGTAGCTAGCCAAGACTTCATTTCTGCTGAAGGCAGAAGGAAAGGGGAGATGTCATTTTCCTCACTGCTTAAGTGTTTTAGCCTGTGACATCTGCTTTTTGAGAAGTGAGGACATTTCACAGATAAAAATCACTTCTCTCTGAAATAAGGAATGTGGAATCATCCTATCAGGGAACAATAAAATCTCCTGGAACTGCTAGATGAGATAGCATTTTTTCTGTTGCTAATAATGCTGTTCAGCAACACAGATCTGTTCATGGAACTCAGTGCCACTCATGCTGTCTCTCATCCATCGTATGCATCGTTTAAAGCTGGCAAGTTATTTCACTGTTAGGGATTATCAATGCAAACACAACTATACAGACCAGAGGGGTACCTACATCAGCATGATGAAATAGTCTCCATGGCCATAACACTTCTGAATGTCCAAGCCTGACCCTAAAGGGACCTAACTGGCAGAATCCCACTCTAGTTACTAAATCTGAATTAACTACCAGCACAGTTAGTACACAGCATCTCAACTGGAATTCAGAAGATAATGTCTATAAAATCCCTTGTGTGATTGCAAATCCCTTTGTCCTTGCAAACATAATTGGCTGAGATGGGTTTTTAATATATTCGAAAAATATCTAGTATATTTGAAAAATAATATAATATTCTAAAAATATTAAAGGCAGAGATTTTGCGGTATTGAAGAACATTATCATTTTTTATTTTATTGATGACCTATGGCACCACAGAATCCGAGAGTTATTTTCTCATCAATACAGGACCAGCTAGAAAATCCTGCTGTTTGGCAGAGCACAACCCCTAACCCAGGGAAGTGACCTATTGACTGAAAAACAACAGCAAATCTTAGTGGTCTGCTAGCCCAGTTAATTTGTTCTGTTATACTTCCCTGTTGTAGGAGTTAAATGTTAGAAACTTCAAGCATAACCGCAGAATCCCAAAAATACCTCCTTCTATCAATTTTCAGTTCAGCTTTGTGTTTAAACAGCATTGTCTTCCTATATATCTTCTAGACTTGAAATCCTGTCACTTGTAAGGTATTTCCCTTTAAAGAAGAACACATGAACAAACAAGAAATTTGCCTTCTCTGTGACAACTTGGGACACTGACCATGGGTGCTGCTGATTGCTGTGCCCAGGGTGATGTGCTGCGGCATGAAGAGCTTGGTTAAAATTCAAAAGGGTTGCTGCACATTTCCCCTCCTATTTAGCATCTTTATTTGCACTCCTGTCTGCACAGCCTTCTGGACAACACCTTCGTGCTTTTGGTTTTCCTGACCCCTTCATTATCCTACATTAACTTCTTGTTAAAGACTTTCCTGCTGGGAAACCTAGAAACTTTCTTCCTTCCCCCAGTGAGATCTTAACTTAGAAAGAACAGTTATAGCAATAATTCAATTTAGGAAAGAAAAAAAATAAGACAGCTGCTCAGCCACGCTATTCAGCACTAATTTTTTTTTTTTTCTTGTCAACCTTCTTAAGTTTTTCATATTTTTTTAGGAATGGAATCTGTGTGGAGCAGAAATTTTGTTCTCATTTTTGTTAAAAACACATAATACTAGTTATTCATGCAAAAGCTGTTCTAAATTTAAACAAAAAGTAAACCATAACCTGAAATCCATTTTTTTTTTAGAGCTAGCAATCACTCCAGACAATTCAGCGCAATTTTGACTGTGAGTGCACAAGCTTAGCTTTTTGCTTGAGATAGATCAAAAATACTCCCCAAATAAACTTTCCTACAGTATTTCCAGCACAGCCTTAAAAAGAGCCAGAGACAAAAAACAATCTTCGAAGTCTGCTGCACCGAGGCAGGAGGTCAAAGTGCTCGAACAAATTGGTAAAGAAGTCATGTTTTATCAGTGACACTGCAATTACGGACGTTTGATTTCTGTTTGTAGGACAAGGTCCTCTCATTGATGGAGAACCCACCGGGCATGGAAAGAAAGGGATCTTTGTGTGAGGAGCAGCAGCACATGACAGGCATCCTTGTGACCGGCCGGCTGACGCAGCCCAGGCTGCCCAGGCTCGGGCTCTCCCGGCTCTCGCTGCGTTCCACCCCCATGACTGGAGTCTGCTCAGCTCTCCACAAAAAAAAACCAAAAAAAAATCCAAACCAGCCAAAAAAACCACGCCAAAAAACAAAACCCAAACCAAAAACCAAACTCACAGCAGCAGCTTTTGAAAGAGGTGGCTGTGTTCATGGTCAAAATAAATAAATTAAGAAAGTACAAACTACAGCCCCCTGGGCAGTGCTTGGCCCGGCTGTTCCCTGAACAAGCTTGTTTCTAGATTGCAGCAGGTATCTTTCCCAGAGCTGAAGGGCTCTCCAAGGGAGTGATTTCCTTTTCTTTTTTTTTCCCCCCTCAGGCATTTCAATGGGAAAGTTAAAAATAAATGAAACGAATCAATGCCTTTTGGCTGCTGCTGTTTCAGCTGATGCCTCCTCTAGCAAAACACAAGCTTGATATGGTGCCTGAGAGCTCTTCACGAGACAAAATGGGCTTCTCCACACAAGATTTTACAACTGCAGCCTTCCATCCTTATGACTTTGAGTAATGTTTTGCTTCTGAATGTTTATGCTTCCCAGCTATGAGTGAATATATGAAATAGCTCTTCTGTGCAGTGGGAAGCAACCTAACAAGCCTGAGCTACACGAGGGCACTGGAGGAGTTTAAAAATGTGTGGAGAGCATGTGATGAGCAACCCCGGGGATGGTACCGTTCAAGGGAGTCCTCTGACGCAGCTGGGGACAGCGCCGTGCCTGGAGAGGAGCAGACAACCAATCGGAGCAAAAAAAGGGCATCTTAACCTTCAGCTGAATGTAGGTACGCAAATCTCTGGTCTTGGCTGTGGTCTTGTTAGGTTTGGGGGAAAATCTACAGGCAGAAGAAGGCAAGCTTGGCTCATCTGGGTTTTACAGGGCCAGACTTACCTTAACTAGGCATCACAGGAAGTGGGTGAGTGGAGGAATAAATAACTTGTCAAACCAATACGGAGCTGGGGAAGAAAAAAATCTCCTTGGGGTTAAAATTTTGTGAAATTCTTGTTTTTTTCTGGGGAGAGAGGCACTTATTGGTTGGGGACGAAACAACATTAGTGGAGACTGAAGGGGCTGAAGACAACTTTCTGGAAACAGGGTCCAACCCCAACAATCTCCCCAAAAAAATTCAATTCAGCTCTTGCAGGGAGTGAAAGTTTAGCTCTACCTCCAAGGCAGAAGCTAAAAGAGGGGCTAGAGAGGTCAATTGCTCTGTTAGGTACTGGGACTGAAGGAAAACTACCATGTGCACAAACTTAACAGCCACTGTAGAATGTCAGGGTGAATGCCACGTTTAACAGTGATCCTAAAAAAGGCAAATGATTATGTGAAGAAAGCAAATGGCAGAATAATGTTTTGAAAGTCCTGTCATACTAAATATTTTCCTGTGGTTTTGCAAGAATGGAGTGGCACAAGCACCATTAATAAAAAGCCCCCTACCATCAGAGATCACATAAGGATGAACTCAATGCTGCCCTTAGGCTTTTCACAGGAAGCCAGAACATGTTTTTGATGGTAATGTTGCCTTAGGTTTTAACTTTTATATTTTTCAAATCCTGTATTGCCTAGTGTGTAACTCTGAAGTTCCATGTGGCCTGTTAGCTGCTGTTCTCTCGTGCTGGTTAGACATAAGAAACCTCTCTAAGTTTGCTCTTCAAGGACACCTAGATTGCCCTAGGCCCAAAATGTGTAAACTAAAATCTTAAGAAGCTGGGGTAAACTTGGGGAAATTACATCATTAACTAAAGTTATAATTGGAGAATTTACCCTGATATGCAAATGGACCAAACTCATAAAACTGTGAAGAACCCACGACCCAAGGTCCATCTTGGGTGCAGCCTTTTGACTGCCCAGGGTGTACCTTTGAAGGCCCTTCAAGTAAATACCTTCTTTTATTCCCTTATTCTTGTCTAGTCTCTGTGTTTTAGGTGGCCACCTCAGGCATCAGTTTTTTGGCACCCCTAGAAGGGACAACGAGGCTTCTGGAACTCTTCTGGACTGAGAAAGATCCAGCTCAGCTCCACCCCCCTGCCGGCGCCTGAGGCATCAGTGAAATGGGGTAAGAGGATTGACACACTGGACATTTTAGTAAAAAGAGAATCAGATGAGTAGCACAGCCACAGTCTGCTGGTCAAGGTAAGGGTACGAAGTTCAGCATTCCACAAAATCTGTCTCACTGGCCAAAATCCAGTCTGAAAGCACTCAAGAGCAGTCTGTGAGCAGACTGTGCAGGGATAGCACTCCACAAAGGATGCAGCCTTTAACAGCCTGCCTGAAAAACAGAAGCAGCTGATGAGAGCAGGGCAGGGAACAGAGCTCAGCATGAAAGAGATCAAGCACATGGTAGCACAGTAGAGGGACTGGACAGGTAACACCTCTGCCCCGTGGCCTCCGAGCCGAGTGCGCCAGTGGCGCGGTGACACAGTGCCAGCACGGCACACCTACACGCAGGCACCAAAGCAGTCTGGCCTTCTTAGCATGAGGGGATCACAGAATTGACTCAGAAGAGGGGCAACTTGGCTACTGCTGTGCCCAGGAAGACCAGGACCAGAGGGGTCCATTGGAGGAGGCACTTAAGCCTGGCAAGGGGAGGCACCAGGAGTAACATCAAAGGGGCTGTCGTCACCAGGAACACCCTCCGGACTGGATGTCCCTCAAACGGTTTCCCTTTGAGTTCATGCCTGTTGGCCAGAGAGGAAAGGAAGTTGTGCCCAGTGGTACCCGGGCCATGCCAGTCAGACATGGGTGCTGGGTTGGGCTTCTCTTCCCACAGTGCTCAAACCTGCCAGGCACAGGGGGACTGACACCCATCTCCTCACCAGGACACCCTGCTTGACCATCCTCAGGTGGCCACTGTCTCCTTCTGCTTCACCACTGCCTGCCCAGCTTCCCAATCCCTGGGCTCAGCCAGGCAGTTCCCAGGGCATGGGGCCAGCCTGTCTTTGATCAATACCCAGCTGTGGGATGTTCCTCCACCTCCATCTAAAACCCCACCGTGGTCTAGCAGACAGGGAAAGCAGCATGTGGCTGGCTAGCCCCAGGCTCCCCGGCCCTTCAAGAGGAAGGCAGCAGGCTCTCTTACACCATCCTTCAATAATTTACTAGACAGGCACTAACAGCTTCCCCCTCTGTTGCAACAAGCAAGTCAAAAACAGTAGAGCAGAAGCATCCATCTCTGACATTCCTGCAGGTTTTCTGCAATGGATCACTTTTGATTAATTAGTGAAACAAGTTTGAAACAGCCTGCAGGATACTTGGTGTGTGCTTGTGTCTCAAACTGGAAAAGGAAACCGAATTTCTCTCTATAAAACATGAACATAAAAACTCTGCCCTTATTGTTTCCACTTTCGCAGGGGTCCTCCTTTCTCTGCTATCCATGTAGAAAAAAAAAATCTAAAACATCTTTGCTTTTGTACTAGAGCTAAAAATGAAAGAAAAATTGGTTTTGCTCACCTTTCCCTCTCTGACCTGTGAGCACAGAGCCATTGCTTGACAAAATGTAGCACAAACACGCAGCGTGGCATTTCTTCTGCACGTTTGCTGCCTAGAGTTTCCTCAGTTAAAAACTGAGCCAGGGACTGGCTTCCTACAGCTGGTTGCCAGTTCAACACTTGAAGCACAGCTCGTCTTTGACAAAGTCCCACGATGCTGAATGTGGTACCAATCTCAGCCTGCATGGGCAACACCAGCTCTGGAGTCTCTTGAACAGCAGCACACGCTGTGAAGAGAATGTCTTAAGGTGCTCACTCAGAGAATTTTTGTTAATTTTATTATATGTTGCCCAAACCACCAGAAAAAAAGAATGGTTAAAGGCAGCAACTTTCTCCTTTTTTTTTCTTTTTCCAAGGAATCAGTCTGAGGCCTTGCACGCTTTCCCACGCTCGCAGATTGCGGGTTATAAACGCGTGGGAGTAAAGCAGTTTCGATCAGTCAGGTAGGCTGGGTTTCTGTTAGCTGGCTGCATACCTTTGAGCCCTATCAGCACACAGTGATCAGTGGAATTCCTGGCATTTTTGTCATAGCATCAGAGGCAGTACTTTACAGAGTAAATACCAATGACCTGCTGTTCTGTCAGGGCTCTGTACTTACCTTTTATTTTCAAGTCAAAGGTTAGGCCTATTTATGTAAATCCTCAGCCATGGGCCAAGAAATCTGACCTCCTGGTTTTCATTCTCCTAATTGTTTCAGGTATTTTTCTTGAAAAGTTTGGTCAGTTAAGGCTAGGGATCTTTTTTTAAGGCGCCTTTGAAGGGCTCTAGGGGCTTTCATAGCCCACCCAGTTTGCAAAGTGGAAACATCAGTGACCTGATGCCCTGGGCACTTATTTAAAATTCATTACCAGGAAATAAGGTTTTGATATATAGCCCCTCTATGCTGAAGAATATCCTAGGGAACATATGCATGCCATTTTTTACTTTGGATTATGTGATCTCTGAAGCCACATAGAGAGGCAATAATAAATTATACTCCTGTTTGCCCTTCATTTCTAATAAGAACGTTATTCAGCTGTAGATAGTTTTGACTTCCCACATGCTGGCCACTGCTTCCAATTCCTTTGTTACTTCACGCTTGGCCGTGCCATTTTATTCATAAAAGGGTGTCCGAAGCTGTATAACAAGAAAAAGAAATTTACTGGTTTTTTTCAAGCCTTTTCTCTGAGATTCAGCCCTGCTTATATTCTAAGATTAAAAAGCAAGATGAATATCTTCTGAATAAGAGAGAAATACAGCCAGTTTACTCACACATAAAGGAGTACAGCTACTTTAGATTTTGTCCCACCACCCCTGGGCATAGAAACTACGTATTTCCACATGACCAAAACCAGCCATAGATAGCTCCACAGTGGGAGTAATTCTCTCCCCTCTTCAGGTATATTAAAACTAAAAACACTTATCAGAGCACTGCTTTCACTTCTGACCATGGATAAACTGCATAAAATTCATGCTATCACATTTCAGTATTTATTTCTTCCCTAGTCTTCATCCTGTTAAGTGTCACTTTGAGGTATGCACTGGAAAAGGATAATTAATATAAGAATAATATGTTCTTTAACTGGTGCTGATACCAGAGCTCATGCAACCGTCTGAAAGCAGCAGCTCTAAACTGGAATTTGGCTTCTGCAATTTAGGTCTGGTGGGACCAGAAGCACAATCAGAGAGCTGAAGTTTTGACTTCTGGGGCACTCATTATGCAGCTAATTCTCCAGGTGTATTCCTTTTAATTATTGGAATAGTCACTTGTCTGCTGCTGGTGGAAAAAGGGATTGTAAGAAACCAGGCTAAGTGAAAAGCACCATTTACATTCTTCGCTGCTGTGTGCTACTGCCTTGAATTACAGCGTTCATTTTTTCAATCCTCAGGTAACTACAGCCTCATTCTGGGGGAAAAAATTCCTGCATCCCATACCCAGCAACAGAAGAACACTGAGGAAACACCGAGGAGGGAAGGTCAAGCCCCTCCACCTGAAGCCATTAGTAGCTAAAACATATAAGCTGGGATAGAGTTAACAGAAATTGCTACAGCAAGCAGAGGAGCGATGGAGGCATAAAATACTGACAATGGCTGGCAAACGGAAACACAAGTCAAACTGCCAGAAAAGGTGAAATTGCATTCAGGCTCTCAGGCCATCACAAAATGTGGAACCCATACCTAGGAGAGAAATTGTACATTGGGACTTTTCCCCACCTCTCCTGATTTCACAGGCCACTTCCCACGCTCAGCCACAATTGCTCAATATCTCTGCAGCAACTGCAACTGTTACTTACATGCTGAATTTGAAAATACTCCAACTTTCTTTGAACTGAATGAGATGTCATTGTTTGGTAAGGCAAGTTCCCAGGGGACACTCTTTGAGACCATGCTCCAAAGCCCCATTTTCTATCAGTAATACCAAAGTGCACGTTTCTGTTGATACTTCTGGGCCCCTTAAAGGAGAAGATGGGACCAAATCATTACCATCCTGAGGTCTATTTCTTTTCATACATAGCTATCTTCCTAAGATGAGATGGATGTGACTGCATAGCCTGCCTATGCCCAGAAGATGAGTGATGATGTTAAGATTCACCAGCAATGGATGAGGCCAGGATACTGACACCAACACATTTGCCTTCCCAAATGTGACCAAAATAAGTCAGCATCACCTCAGTTACACGGCAGGGAGTCTTTGTACCTCTCTATATGCCCCCGTTGCCTTGACATGAGAGGGAGCCATCGAGGTGGTGGCATTTAAGCCTTCCAAGTTGGGAACACACAGCATTTCACAGACCCAAATGGACACATGCAGACGAGTGCAGGAGTCCAGTTAAAGAGTCCACAGTCAGGTAAACGTGGATATAAAATATCCAAGGGGACTGAAGGTCTGTACATGGATGCATTGGAGCAGGAGGAAGGGTAAATTGCTGTAAGTTGAGGTTCCCCAGGAGCTCAACCAATCCAAGCCCTGTCATTTCCTTCTCATCCCAGCCACGAATTCCAGCAAGATGTTGTGTGCCAGCACCAGGCCTTGCTATGACCCTGCTATGAGCTGGTTGAGGGAGTCAAATCAGGCAAAAAGTAACTCTGCAGGAAAAAGCTGAGGCCTTTGAGAAGTTTAGTTCCCTGAACTGGCTCATGACATGACCATGCAAATATCAGTGCTGGCAAGAAGAGAGGGAGCAAGGTGCAGGACCAAAGCTCTGACTTGGACCTGAATCAATTTGGACACAAGCCCTTAAACAAAGGGCTAAACTAGTCTGTGTAACGTCACAAGCATGAAATAATTCCCCAAACTACTGCTCACATTCCTATTTACACAGCAATCCCCTGCTTCAGAGGAGTGCACTAGGACACATCTTTCTGAGGCAACAAACATTTTTCTTCCATGCAGAACAAACCCATTCCACACACCGCTCAAACGCAACCTGCTTGACCCTTAATTTTTCTACTGGGCCCCTAACCAGATATAAAAACTTAACTCTGAGGGCTGTTAAGCAGGGCTAGAACAGCTTACCAGATCTCTGCCAGCCTTTACAAGCTTGTTGAAAGACAAAAAGAGCATTCCAGTTCAGCTCAGTCGGGCTTGCTAAACCACAGCATTCCCAATGAAGTCCAGCAGGTTTTCACTCAGCACTATTGTTCTTAGGCACATGGTACACACAACTTACTTGCTTCCCATTTTCTTGTTTTGTTTTGCTCTAAAGCGTTGCCTCTCGTTCCTCTCTAATTCCTGTCGGTATTTCATGGGCTTTTGTGCTTTAAGCACACAGCTCTCAGAGCCAACAATTCTTCTACAGATACTTCTCCTCTGTAGTCATCCCTTTTCTCTTTAGAGACAGCATGATCCTGTATCACTTTAGACTAAAAGATATATGATCCCTGACAGCATCTTGGCCTTACTCCATAAAAGCACACTGTTTTATTTACTGTCCATGTAAGCCTGCCTGGGAGATACAGATAAAGATATAAGGCATTTTCTATTGATATTTCATTTAGCATTAAAAATTTTTAATATACTTCTGTCAAATGTCCACCTGCAAGTCAACTGATGCTTTCCTACTTACTCTTTTCCAAGGCTTCTGATCTTGTGGTTTGCAAAGCCAGCTGTGCACTTGGTGCATGTATCACCTACCTCCCCACTGACTAAAAACCTGGGTTATCCAGTTTAAAACACCATCATGATCCTTGGTGCTTTACATGGTGTTGTGGCAGCAGCAGTTTTGTCTTCTTGGTCAAAGGCACAGAAAGACATACCCATGTCCTGTGGCTGCCATTTTGCATGCTCCCCAAACAACATTTTCCCAAGCAACGTTTTGTACGCTTCCCAAGCACGGAGCAGATCCCACAGTTACAGAATATAGCCTTGGGATCCTCATTGGTGCAACCAAAAGAGCTCTGCCTCAGAGCCCAGTAGGGCATGGATGAGACTCAGGCCTGGTCCCCAGCATGGCCTCTGGCTGGGCGCTGCAGGCCTTGCTCCCAGAGCCATCCCAACTGGTGTTTGCTGCTCCACAGCTCCTTCCCCGTCCTCTCCCTTCTCCAGGCAGGCAGGGTACACCCTGGCATGGTGCAAACTGGCATGTCCACACAAGCAGACGTGGCCAGAGGCTGTGTCTGTGTGGCGCATGGCAATGCATCCTGCAATCTACAAACAGCCCTTGTGTCCAGGGCAAAAATCTCCCCTCAGAGAAGGTGTGAGGACAGCACGAGTGGAAATACCTGTGCAAGCCTGCATGACTGCTTTAATCCTGTGACACAGCCTCTCTCAGTTCTTGATCTGAACACCCTCTATACATCCACATGCCTTTCCTCTCTTTCACTCTTTGCTAGTGGCCTCGACAACCAGTCCGGGCTCTAACCACAAGTTCACACACAGGAGAACTGGAATGGTTTCCAGCCCTGTCTTCACGCTGCTTGGCTGGGGTGTGAAATGAGGCTTCATTCTCCGGGGAGATATTTGGGTCACAGTCAGGGATGGAGTGACCTACTTCAGTATCCTTGGGAATTACTTTTACTCTCCGTTTCTGACTCAAGAGCCATGCCCAGACAGATGTATTACTGCAATATTGCAACTGTCCCAGTAAAACCTGCCAGCCCTGACTGATCTTGGCATCTCTCCTAATATCCCTGGAACCATTCACCCCTCCTGGCTGGTCTGCTGGCATGGGAATAGACAGAGCACCTCGGCAAACCTCACCAGGCCATCCTTGCCCTTTGGTAAATGCGCAGGATCAGCCCATTACAGAGGGATGTTTCAGCATATGCAATGCAATTATGTCAATATCAAGACACAGCAGATTTCTCTCCAACGCAATTTCATCAAATCAAGAAAAATGTCCTAATTCCTACAGCACTAAGTTGTCTCCCTTCCCCCTCAGATACCGCATTAACCTTCTCTACTCAGCAACCCACTCACAGGATTGCTGATAGCTACTAATTAAAAAGGTTTTTAACTGACTGCAAAACTGGACTGAGTGAAATGATGAGTATCACTGCTATAGATAAGAATTTTAATTTGGACCTCTGAAATAGGCAATTACAGTTTATATATATATAAATATACATACATACATATATACACAGACATCCTTACTTATATGTTTTTGTATATTACTCAGAGCATGGCCCTCCTGTGGGTGGGTATGAAGGAAGAGACAAAGCTTGTGAATTCAAATTTCAGATGCCAAGTGGAAGATGGAGAATTTTTAATCCCTTAAAAATGCTCTTTCCACAAACTAGGAAGAAGTCTATTTTCCAGGATTTGCCCAAGTCTGCCAAAGGGCAATTTTTTCCATCCTGTCCTCTACTGACAAGATCACAGCTCTGGACCCTGTCAGCTGAGACATCATAGTTGAAAGTAGCTGTAGTTTTGAAGCTCAGAGCCAGAGGTACTAAGTCTCTGAAAAGTGGAGCTAGTGTTAACTCTCACTGGATGACTCAGGACATTTCAGCTTTCTCCTGAAGAGTTTTGGATTTAATCTGTTCTTGTTTTCACACCCAGAAATGAAGCAGATTCAGCAGCTGAATTCTGGTCTGTATGGCTGCAAAAAATGATTGAAATGCAACTTGAGTGAACCCTAGAGGCTCATTATACGGAAGGTACCCTCTTCAGTAGCAACTGGAAATATCATGCATCTGGTACAAAAAATACACAGTCCTTCGTCTTTGAAGCCGATTTCCAAAACAATTTTTCACCTAAGAAAGGAGAAATTTTGTGAAAATAAAGGAAACTGCAATTCGCTGGCACCTGACAGAATTGACTGCAGCGTTGCACAGACATAATCTGTCCTGTTTATAAAGAGATAAAACGCCTCTCCAAAAAGCCTTCCTCCATTCATTTCTACACCAGCACAGTTTACACCCTCACTCCAAGGATTGAGCTTCATTTTCATAAGATGTTTTTCTGCCTCCTCACAATGGAAGTTCTTCCCCACTTACTTACCCCTTAAACAAACAAATATATCGAAGAGGTATGGTTTTTTCACATTTGTTTTCTAACTGGCTATGAATTTATTGATTTAAACTGATAGGCCAGAGGCAGATTTTTGGTTTTCTAAAACCGTATCACTCAAATTTTAGTTTATGCAAAATGAGCAAGAGAAGTCAACTGTGCCTCAGTCATCAGGGTTTTCAGGGAGGAGGGAGAAATGGAGATTACTTTCTGAGATCTAGTTTTGATTTGTCTCAGAGGCAAATTAGCTTTCTTTCCTTCTAGCAAAGCAAGACGTAGAACCATTCCATCTTCTAGTCTCTTCTTAAAAGGATTTCAACAAGAGATATGAACTGCGCCTTCATTTTCAATCTATAGAAGAGTTGCGGAAGTGTTTCTTTAAAGGAAAGAGGCGTTAAGAAATGTTATTGAAATGTGGGAAAATGAATAACTTTTATCCCTCATGATCAATATCAGTAAAGGTGAGGAGACTGTCAGAGGCCTAAATCTGAGGCAGAGCTGAAACTCCCCCTGTTGGCATCTGGTGGGCCATGCCTGAAAACCATCTTTCCTCTGTCTTCACAAACCCTTGGGGATTTATTTCAAATGAACAGGTACAAATCCTCAGTTATTTGCTCCTTAATGCCAGCCAGGAGAGAAATTAGCCAGATCCTCTGAAATCTGTGCCACTGAACCTCCCTGCGCCTCGCGCTTGGCGAGCTGTGAGATCTGAAAGTGGAATAAACCCACGTAGCGGTGCAGGTTTGTGAGGAGAAGCTGCAAAGTAAGAAGGAAAATTAACCACAGGGTGCAGCTCAGTGAAAAGTAAAACATTAAAGGAAAAGGAGCCTCCAGCCATCCTGAGAGTTTGGGGAGGAGGGAGCAGTGCCTGCTCAGTGGAGATGACAGGTATGAGGCAGTGCTTTTGCTAACAGCCTGTGAATTTATCCTTGGGTTCATAAGGTGGTGGTGGCACTATCAGTTGGCTCATCCATCATCAGAAAAAAAACCCCACCGCAAATAAACAAATTGATATATGGAGCTGGCCCCTATCCAATGGAAGAAAAAAAATCAGAAAGAGGAAGAATTACATGTGTTATTCTGGCTATGGGTGGCAAATGATACAAGTCATCGAATCCAGCTAATAAGCCCACTCACTTTGTGTCAGGGAAGCTACATATCCTGGAGGGATTCTTCAGGGACCGAGTTTCAGTCATCCTGCCAACTACATTTGCTGTCATTTGAAGCAAATTCCTACAGCCCTTTCTCTTTTTTTTTGCCTGTCATAATTAACTTCCCAGGCCATCTTTATGCACAAGGATCGGGGTTAGCACAGGCAGTACTGTTCGCCTGCAGACTGAACATATGTTGTGGGTCTTCTTGTTCCCTCCTTGTACCTAATGGTTCTCCTGACTCTCAAAATTCAGAGTAATGCATCTGACAATGCCAAGGACAAGAACTAACAAGACTTTTAGCCCTGCAGAGCCAACACAACGGTGACGAAACAAATCAGCACCTATTCTTCTGTGTGGACCACAAGCACCTAAATCTGCTAACCTGCTGAGTGTAGAAACATTACTTTAGACACTGGTGTCGAAACCATACAGACACTGATACTGTTTGATGGTTGAGTGTTTCTAACATTGTTTGCCACAAAAGCTTGCTCTTCCAAATATGTTGTGGAAATTACTGTAGAGAAGTTCTCTTTATATAAAATAATATCCCCATGACATGGCTGAGGGAAGAATTTATGTGGAAAGGGCTGGACAGCACAGACTTATGACATACGAGATCTGTAAGGAGACATTTCTCCTTTTCATAAAAGGCAACAGATACTGAGGATTGCCTTAAACTGTGCCCAGTTTATTCTTTCCAAGGGAGGGAGCATTTTGCCGTTAGGGTCAGATTCTGTTCCTCAATAAACACTGAATGTGTCCTTTTCTCTGCAGAGTCCTACTGACCCAAGTGCAGACCCTCAAGGAGTGGAGTGGTACCCACAATGACTATAGATGGCAGGATCTCACCCTGCTGTATTGACCCTGCAATTCTGCAGTTCCTGGTGTATCTGTGCTACACTGGCAGGAGGTCTGCTCTGATCTTTCTCTTCTTGTGAAATCATTATCCCAAGAAAAGTCGGCTAGTCATTAAATATTAAATGAAATTAAACTCATACATGCAGTTGTTCTGACAATTCATTTTACTGACAGCAGAATTTTGTTCTTGCTTTTCAGATAAAAATGTGAAGAGACTACAAGTGTGTTTTAGCACTGCACAAAAAAGCAAATATCATTTCTGTCTGTTCACCCATGACAGGAAGAGTTAACCACAGGCATGCTACTCCACAATGTACCACATCATGAGCAGGAAGCTAAGTTCAAGCATCCTTTACACCATCACTGAACTCACCAGCGCAGAGTTTCTCACCTCTGTGCAATGGCCCTGTGGCCTCCCCTCTCCACAATTCATGTTTGCGACTCAAGTGGAGCACACACATGCTACAGGTACCTGGCAGAGCCCCAAGGAGCTCACTCATCACTCCCCTGCTACAGCATTTCTGAACTGGACAAAACACCATATGGACCTTGCCCCTAATAGAAATCATATTTAAAACAGTCTTTTAATGATAAATCATTCATGGGGGTGCTTGGAGGTCTTCCTAAGCTCTCAGCAAGCACAGGGGTGACAAAGGCACAGGGAAAGATGTCAGCAGGGAATCAGTGTCAGACCAGTGGGTGCCTGGGACAGGAGGTCCCTGCAGAGCAGCCCCTGGATGTCCTGAGTGTCCTACTGGAGGCCACTTTACAGAGATGCACTATTCAACTCCTGTAGCAGCATTTGTTAAGTCACCCAGTTTCAGCTCGGAGGCAGCAGCAGTGGTTGTCCCGAGATGCTGATGTGCCAGAAGGACACCATCCACAGCCCTGCGCATCCCCAGTGCCACACAGAAAAAAGACACAGAGGGTCCACCAAGGAGAGCAAGGCTGTGGACAGCACTTACAGCAGGCCCTGAGGAGGTTGCTGGTCAGGAGTTTCCTTCCTGGGCATCAGGTGAAGTTCAGCACGTTGACCCAGGACTCGCTCAGATGTGAGGTGCTCATGCAGCGCCATGACGGTGCTTCCCTGAGAGCAGCAGCTCCAGCAGTTTGTTTTGCTGTGATGGTGAAGCTCTGCTCTGAGCACAAGAACTTCATGCCCAGAGGGGAACAGCCACAAACAGTTTCACACCTTTCATGAGCTGCACACAGTGACAAATTTCCTTTCAGCATCCCTTGCATCCCTACCAGGCTACCACTAGTCTGGCCTTGGGACCACCTGAGCATCCACTCTCTTTTCTCAAATGTGTTTTCAGTGAAATACCTACTTTTGCTTTAGGATTGCTTTGAATGCTAATGTGTTCATCTTTATTTCTTCAGAACAAACCGTTTGTAATTTCACAGGTTTTGTTCTTTTCTAAACGTGCTATCTGCAAATGGATTAGCTTTACTTTCAGCCTCAAGTGCTTCTGTGCAGGCATTTCAAAGTGAAAGAACTTTGGAAAAACAATTTTCTGGAGTGCTTCAAGAAAACAAAAAATCACATGAAGTGACTTTGAATTATTGCACTGTATTAAATGACTTAAATGCTTAAAGCTGGAATTTTTTAAGGTTCTTCTAACTGTTCAGAGAGAGAAATACATAAAATAATACTCCTTAATGCTTTCATTTGTTCTTTAGTCTCAAATCAAGTTCTGTAAATGCTTACAATGCTATGCTTTATTCATAAAAGGTGAAATTCATTCATTCTACATAAATCCTTACTCATCAATCAAGGCAACAAGTAGGAAATGGAGGGAAGATAAACTGCACTGTTCAAAATAAGCAGACTAGCAGAGTGATTCAGGGCACTTAAAACTAGGCTTCTGTTCTGAATCATCCTCTAGAGAAGTCTCTCCTTCTCCATTAAGTACACAGGGAGTTTAGGAGGCAAGTCTCCTTTGGCTGAAGTAAACCACTATGAATTAGCCCCTTCATTCAGACCATCAGTTTCTTGACAGATCCATAACGTTCTGCTTCTGGATCCTCTCTCTACACAGCTTCACTGTGGGGTTAAGTCATCCCCATTTAGAAGGGAATGGATTCCTGAATGTTGCAATCATCCTTGAAAGATGTAAAACACAATCGGCAGGGAAAAAAAAATTTGCAAACAAAGGAAAAAGTGAGAAGAATTGAATAAACAATAAAAATATCAGTGCCAAAGGACATTAGTCTTTGTTGTCTGGGGCAGCACAAGACACAAGGTCTTCCCCTTGTCTCTATTGCAATAAGAAATGAAGGAAATCTGCCTGCAAATATTTATTCATATTTAAAATACATTAGTTTGGCCGTATTTGCAGTCAGTATGTATCCACTGTACTCGATCGTTTCAGCATCCACATTCCACCAAGCTGTATATTTAACAGTAAAATTCACAATTTTCACTGCTTGGTGTGCTACAGAAGCCATTCAATCAGAGAACAGAAATGATTTGACCGCAAATTTGCAACTGTAAATATTTATATCTAAGCGTTTGTAAATGATGTGCAGTACAAGAATAATTGCCAAATCAATTCAAAAGGCAAAACTGAATAAATTAATGCATCTATGAATTATTCATGAATTTTACCTTCTCATATAGCAAGTTCATTATTTCTCTATGTAACCAGTAAGCAGCTAATACGTCTGAGTGCATTGAAAATACCTATTAGTCTTCTGGATACACTATTCAGAGCTTTTAATCAACAGAAGATTTCAATAAATATTAAACTTTCATTTAGGGAAAATATGAGAAATCTTGGTTCTAGAGATAATGCATGCTTATTCCAGAGTATAAGGAAAAAGTATCTGCAATTTTTCCAAAATATCAAGAGAATTTTCCATAGCTATTTTAGCTCAGATGAGTGTAATAATAAAGTGCTCAAGAATTAATTGGCCAGGAATCTTGGCAGATTTGATTGATCTTGGGAAGATCAATCCAAAAGACAGAGCCTGACAGTTCCAAACAGCTACACACTGTGGAGAGAAGCCATAATTTTCTCTAAAGGTTGGAGAAATCTCACACTTCTCTTGCAAGGAAGAAAAGCCCAAGACACACCTCTTTTACCTTGGCAAGTCTGTGAATGGCTTGGAGGCAGGAAATGAGAGCAGCTCCTGGAGGGTTTGCTGCTCCATTGTGAGATGGGGCTCAAGGACAGACGAGGGATGTTGGCCTCAGCTTGGCTCTCTTGTCCCCAGAACTGGGCGTGGGTTTCACCCCACAGCCCCCCCACAGCACAGCCTTGGTGACAGCACAACATCTGTGCCCGTGGACCCAACACATCTCTAGAGCTGCCACAGCTGCCTCTGACCTCTCTTGGGGACTGTGCATTACATTCTGCTTCCGACTTCAGGCAACAGCTTAGACCAGCAGCGCTGGAGGTCTGTGTAATTTGTGCACTACTGGTAGGAAAAACAAGAGCAATAGTCTCTCTGGGAGGCATCTTCCTGGTTACTAAGGTACAAACATCAGGAATAAGATTTAGAGTAATGGGGGTTTGTCAGCCAAGTCAGAAATGCTTTTAAAGCTTTGCAGAGGTTGAGGATGCTGATACAGATTTTATATTAGATTGGTTTATCCCAATTATTTCCACTTGTTTTCTTGTGTTTTGTTTAGCTGTGTACATGTTTGCATGAGAGAGAAGGGAAATAAAAGGAAAACATTGCCAGGCACATTTGGCTACAGCTGCAGAGAAGGTCCAGTCTCATTTTATCTCCAGAGAGAGATGACACTCTACAGTTAACCCATGCAGCAACTTCAAAAAGCAGATTGTTGATGACAGATCCTGGTTTATGAGACCAGATAGTCCAACCTGACAGGTTGCTCTACAGTATGAGGAGGTGAGTACTTCTGCTCTGCTTAGAAGTTTCAAGTACAGAGATATTTCCAGATAAGACCAACTTATCTCTGCTAGAAAAGGAGTGAGCAGAGGCTGCAGCACAGAGGGTGTGTGCAGACTGACAAGATGTAGTATATTCTAGGTTTTCAGAGCCCCATTCAGCTATCTTACTTCTCCATGCTTTGCTTCATTCTGATGATGCGCTCAGAGAGGCAAAGGAAACATTTTCCAGCGTGCACTTACCTACAAGCAGTTTGAAGTCATATAGCACTGTGCAAGCAACAGAAATAAAGAAGTTATAGAAATTAAAGGCCATAAGGCTACTTCAAAGCTGTCGTCTAGCCCAGCCCTCCTTTGACAAGTCAGGACTAAGTATTAATAGGTTATATGTAAAAGAAGTTTGTGAAACTCCGAAAGGAAGAGGGTAGTGTTGAGAGGGACCCCAGACTGCTCAGCTAAAACTCTTTCCACTCTTCCATCATACAGTCTGTTCTGCCTCCACTGAAAACCACTTTAAATTCCCTTTTGCTGTAAAGCTTTAAACCAAGCTCTGAGAAGATAAAATGGATAATGAATCTATTGTCAAATTTGTGCAATACATGACACACAGGTAAGAAGCTTTTTCTGATGAAGTGTGTATCGGCTAAAGAGTTATGTACAGATAGGGAAAGCACAGGGAAACTAAGGAAGATAGCTGTATTTCTGTATTGCTAGCACTTTAAGATAAAAGAAAATCAGAATCTGTGTGCAAGATCATTTTTAGCTTGGTCAACACTGCTTTTAATAAAATGCAGAATTCAGATTAATTTGATATAGGAATCATGTGCTCATCATCAATCCATGTCAGTCAAGTCATATGAATAGATGAAGCCACAGAACATTACCTTAGCCTGGGTGTATTTCCTTGGGCTCCTCCAGACTGTGAGAGACCTAGGAAGACTCCCTGGGATGTCCTCTGCAGCACCTTGTCTCTCCATGGAACAATTCACTCCCACGAAGTAAGTCCAAGGAGATGAGGCACACCGCACTGCACGTGGGCTTTAGGAGCTGTTACACTGGGCCTGTATCAATTAATTCAAAACAAATTTGGAGATGCCTTTAAGCTGACTGCCAAAAGCCAACCTTCCCAGCTCAATGCTTCACTTTACTAAGAGCTAGCTATAACGAATGAGTTGGCTTTGCAAAAATAAATGGAGCAGCTACACAGAGGATAAATGGCCATCAGACCTAAACGAGGCATTTATCACAGAAGTACTGGTAAAGAACTTTTAAGGCTACCAAACTATTTAAAACTCAACTTCAGCCTCAAGTGATGCTTCCATTTTTTGCAATGCCATGCTGCTGACTAAAACAGTGTTGTTCCACTCTCATCTCTAAATCTTCCTCTCCTGTACTGCTGCTTAGCAGACACTACACACCTGGCATTTGTACTCCCCTTCCTAAATGTCACAGTTGGTACATTGAACATCCTTTTGTTTATTCACCTATTCATCTCTCTGACAAGCTCTCTATTCATCTGTCTGTCTGACCAAGTTCATTTTGAACTCTGATCGTGTCCTCCAGAACATCTTGCAACTCCACCAACTGAAGTGTCAAATTTTAAAAGCATCTCTTCCATCAGTCAAATTGTAAAAAAGAGATGCATTTTTGCATCTTATTGTACATCAGAAGTAGCATAAGAGATATTAGATACCTTCCAGCTTGATAGCACTGACTTTGAGAATAATTTCTAGTCATTTGTGAAACTGGCTGACAGTGATTATCATTTGGCATCCCCTTGAGCAAAATAAAAAAAACATGGTCATATGGAGTGCAGACCAGCTGCATTTTTCATGGAGTCTGGAGACCATTCAGGGCAGGAATGTGAGGAATCCCCTGACTGAACTTGATTTGTGAATGTGTTTGAGTTTGCAAATCCCCATTTAAAAAATGGACCACATTCTGTCATCACTGGCTCGGAGAAGAGCTCTCTCATGGCAAGTGTGAGGAATGGCCAGAGCCAAATGTTTCGCACATTCACTCGAGGAGGAAACAGAGAAACCCTTCAGCTGTTTATTTGAAACTTTAAAAGCCCTGCACAGTCACAGAAAAAAGACTTCAGGTTACCTGTCAATCACTGTTAATGTATCTTAATAAAAAACCAGATACGTGGCATCAGTGCAGACCCTTCACTGGCTTATTCCAGTCAAGAACATTTTACCCAGGTGACCTTGTCAGGGGGATTAATCACAGTGCAGGCTTCTCCCTTCACATCTTCAATGTATACAGCCAAGTGGGAGGCCAGAACCCCAGAGAAGCATCTGAAAAGTGTGAATGTTTGCTAAACCGTTTTTAAGCTTCACTTTTGTTCAAGGGCAAATTACAGCACAGCAAATCTCTGGAGTACTTCCTCATTTTGTTCAGCCCAAGTCTGGCAACACAAGGTTTCTGGAAACCTGCAGTTCCTGATGAATACCAGGAAGATTTTCAAGTTTCCTATCAGATATGTATTAATTTGATTCAGTTCAAGCTTGGGGAAAAGTCTCTAGACAGGAGAGGAGGAGCTGTAGCAGTCACGCACTGATTTTCCCACTGGCATGTCCCACACCCTGGCCTAATCCAGGTTCCTGCTGGTCCCATTGGCACAATGCTCCCTGTCATCCCTCGTGTGGGGTGGGTGGAAAACCAAAGTTTTCCCACTCCACAGCTGTCAAAATTGAGAATATTTCTCACTTGCTTTCCAAGGTATTTCTTCTGCACACCTTCCTGTACTTCCTGCCTTCCTCGCTCCTTCCCTCTGAAACATGCACATGGGAACACCTTTCCTTTGTAATCCCTCTTCTCCCTACAGTCACATTTTTTTACTTTATGTTTGAGGGTTTTTAACCCAAAAATTTCCAGAAAAGATAGAATTATAGACAAACCCTAACTATCTTTCCAAGTGCAAAGTGCTGTAAGAGAGATTTTTGTTGAAGCAAGTGTTCCTCTGATTTATCACCCCACTCCCTCATTCCTACTGCTCACTCCTACTACTGAGGTCGTACGGAGCCAGTAATCCCTACAAAGAAAGAGCTTGACCTTTATATTTCCCAATAAAGGATGTGGAAAGCTTTGGTGCAATTTCATCAGATTTTCTTCAAACAGATTATCCTATCCCTACAGACACAGCACAAGAACACAAACCACAATGAAAGGTTTTGCTGCTGAAGGTAGATTGCTACTTAATAATGGGTGCATGCACACAAATAACTGAGCCAGATCTGAGATTGTTTGATTAACCACTCATTTTCAGAGTCACTGGAAAGCAGTTTTAAAATCACTAAGAATCACAACACAGATTTGAACAGGAATCAGAACAAAAGTCTTGCTATCACCATGGATACAAAAGATGGGGACTCAGCATTTAAGCAAAAAACCTGGAACTTCATACTTATACTGTTGGGCAAAGTAGATCACTTAATATTAATATTTAGAATATGTCCTACTTATAAATAAAATTGTGATCAACATGCAAGGCAAATCTTGATCTGTTTTTTGTTGGAGTACCAGCATTCATCATTAGTTGCTTCATTTTTTTACTTGTGTAATGCCTGTGACAGCACAATGCAACACAACAGCGAGGTAAGTTGATAGTGGTGTTTCAAATGCAAGATAACCATGCGATATTTTAAACATTTTGAGAATAACTATAACTTTCCTGTATTCCCATCAAGCCTGAATTGGCCAAATCAACACTGATTTAACACAAACGTTATTCACCAACTTCGTTATGACCCAGATTATAAAAATGTTCAGACCCTTCACTCACAGAGATTTTGGTGAGCTTTAGGTGTTTGAATGCCTTTATTAATGTGGAGCCCTGACTTTGGTTTACTGTCAGTGATAGATCAAAACCAATGGAATGCTGATGGGTATTTGGTCTTGTTCCGGCCTCAGCACTCCTCACGGCTCTATTATCATTTTTCCTTCACTGGCACCTCCAGAGCCTTGTGGAAGATCTCAGCTGCAAGAGCCAGTGCAGCTACAGACACACAGTGCTAATTGCAGAGAACAGGCACAGCTGAAGGGGGCGAGAATTATTTTCCCTGGTGCCTTCATGCTAACTTTCTTTAAAATAACATAAATTGCCCCACTGCATCAGATTGAACTAAATATTCATCCAGCCCAGAGTTCTGTCCTGGGCAGTGACCACACACCCAGAGAAACGTGTAAGGACAAGGTAAAATGGCATGGATTTATTTGAACACACTTGCCTGGTTTCCAGTGATTTCTAAAACTAGAAGCAGCTTTTGCTGGTACTTCTTGTCAAGATCTTCTTCTGTGATGTCTCTAAGTGCCTTCTGAGTATTGAATTAACATTGTGCCCTGTGACAGAGATTGTCACACTTCATCATGACATGGAATTCAAATCCTTATGAAAATATTGGGCTTAAATGATGCTTCTACTTCCCTCAGGTTGATGGCCCCCTCAACTCCAACATTATTTTTCATAACCAGATGTAAATAGGAACTTGTAGTAATTACACATCACAAACATGCAGACTTCATAGAGTCACAGGATATTTTCCTGTGGCTTGGGTTGGGTTTTCAAGATCATCCAGTCCAACCCCCTTCCAATACTCTTTCAAATGCTTTTCAATTTAGACACCTGAAATCAAGGGCTAAGTCCATCTGCCCAGATGTGTTCAGACAATTGCAAGCAATTCTAGCCCAGAAGCCATGATAGCCACATTTGTTCAGCACAGTATCACTGATAAAAAGTCCTTTTTTGCCTCCTTTTCTCCCCATAAAATTTCACCTGGGACCCAAAAATAACCTTCCAGATAACAGAAATTGGTACATTGCCACAAAATGTTTCCACTTCAGCAAGCTAGCATTTCTGGCAAAAAACAACCTCAAACCTATTTAGTGAGGAATTTCAAAGAAGCTGTAATGAATTACTTAACTAGGCTCCCCAGGCCTTGCTCGTGGTTCAGCATGTGTGCTGATCTCTGCCTGATGGCATTTGGCTTCGTTTTCGTATCCCTGAAAAATAAACAGAAGGTTTGCCAGTGGCTTTGGTGAGAACAGATTGAGGCTATAAAGAAATCAAGACAATTTCCTTCTGGAAACCGGTAGCTTTCTGTTAATAGAGGAATCCAGAGGAAGAGAAAGCAGCATGACCTGTGGAAAGATTTCATTATCTCAAAATATCCAGCCTTTTGAAAAGGAGGACGTGTAATTAAAATGCAGAGACTGAAAAAAATCTCTCTGTGTGTGCATAGTAGCAGCCCTGGAAGCAGCTTCTGAGGGCCAGGAGAGGAAGGCAGGGGAATGGCAATGGGCACTGAGCCACAAAGGTCCTCTCAGAGGTGGAAAGTGAGGGTTCAGCTGTGCACTCTGTGTCCAGCAGGATCAGTGTTGAGTACCAGCATTTTCTAGGGAGAGTCTGATGAGAAAAGAAGGATATTTTCTAAAGTCTTCTGCATGGAGGAGGACTCCTCTTTCATTTTTCCGATGAAAAAAAGCAAGCAAGAAAAGCTGCAGCTGCTGAATGTTGGATAGATCAAATCCAGGACTGATGGTACAGCTTTTTGCAACTCCTTTCTAGCCTCATTTTACACTAAAAATACATTATGCCATTTCCTAAAAGGTTTCACGAATGTTTCTAGTGCACCAGGAAGCGAATAATTCTCTTTATCCTGACCAAAAAAAGTCTCAGTTCCTCATTAACCTTTTTACAGGATGTGATCTCCTGTAGTTCTGCAGAAGAGATGTTGCCTAGCTGGGGTGTTCTTGTTTCCTGTTATTTCATAGCTCTACGGGGAAATAACCGGTGGTTTCGAAGAAAAAGAAAGGAAGTAAAAATGGCAAGGGAGCAACAGAAGCATCTCTATTATTTTTCTACACCAGGTTATCTCTAGATTGCTGCGCCATCGCCTCAGGTTTAAAGAAACCCAAGGGGAAATCAAGCAATTCACACACAATCCCAGATGCTGCACAAGACTGCATCTGAATCAGAGGGTATTTAAAGCCCATTACAGACAAAGTAGGATCACACATGCACAGGCATCCATATCATCTTTGCAGCAACGTGAGAGGGACCATAAATGTGCTCGGAGCAGAAGAGCAAGGTGACCTCACTCCAGCATCACAGAGCTCCAGGCAGGGCCAGGTGGCCTCACTGCAGGGCAGAGCTGCATGGAGGGAGCTCCCTTCTCCTCACAGATCCTTTACCATCTCAACACTTCAGGACCCATGAGAAGAGCTCAGGCCTGTCAAGCCCTGCTGTTCAGCTCATGGACTGCATATAAACCAGGTAGATGCTCTGATTCAGCTACTTCTTGTATTCTCCTCAGTCTTCTTTCCTCTTCCACAAATGTGCCTCCACCACCTACTGAGATCCCCTTCATCAGCTGCAATGGGGTCTCAGCTCATCTCAGCTCACCTTCAGGACTTCTCTTGCCCTCCCAGGGACATTTTGCTGTCAATCGACCACACCTCCGAGTCCCAGGAGTCATAATCATGCCTGGCAGAGGCAGCCTTCCCATTCCACTACCAACCTCATCCTCAGCCATTCACTCACCCCCTGCAGCTCACAGTCACTTGGCTTCCTCCCTCCAGCATCCAAAGCAGTTTCCTAAGCCACTCTGGGAGTTATCTGTAGGAAGAAGTCACACAAGGAAGATTGACACACAAGCAGAGGCTGGACTGTGCGTTGTTTCCCAAGCCAATTGCTGGCTGTAAACAGCTGTATGAAGGGAGGGAGGTGGCAGAGGCCAGGCAGTCTGACCCTCATCTGAGCTGCACAACCAGACAATTAGCCAGAGTGTGTCACACACTGTGTCTCTACTCTGCACACAAAGGTCTTTTACCAAATAACTTCCTGTGTGAAGCAAATGGACCGAATAATTAAAGCACCATAAGCAATCTTACCATTAATGCCATTTTTTTCCACATTTTTTTGACACACGCACCAAATATTTGTAAAAGGTGTTCCATCAACTAAATAAACCAACAAACTTCCAAAACAGAAGTGGACATGCTGTTTCCAAAAAGTGTTTTTCCACCTTCTGGCAGCCTTTAGAAACCAGCGTGCATGGAGGATGCTCATGGGCACCCAGCAGAGCTGTCCCTTGTCCTGCAGTTCCCACCCAGGGCAGGCTGAGGGGACATGCAGCAACCTGAGCAAGGAGCTGGTAAATAAATAACAACAGAATCCAACCCAAACATTTCTAACTCATTTTTTTATGGCTGTAGCTCATTCTTCCTCTCTAGTTCTGCTATTCCAGTCTTTTGCGGCAGGACTATTTCTGTTATTATAAATACAGTTTTACCATCCACAGTCAGAGTAGCTGTGGATAAATGTTTGATTTCCTCTCTAGCCAATGGGCATCTGCTGCCTAGGAAGTGATCAATGAAGTGATAAAGCTTAATCAGAGTCTTATTGTATATTATGAGAAGAGTCACATATCAAAGCTGGGTTCTGCGGTTTCCAATTTGAGTTATTTACTTGGTTGTGTATCTTTCTCGATCTTGAAAGGACTCCCAAAAAGCCTAAATCTTACCAAGCTGTTCACTTTCTTGACATCCTATGGCATTGTGTGGTTTCTGTATAAATAAAAACATAAAACCTTGGTAAAAGACCAGAGATGTTGTCCTGTAAAACACACAGACCATGTGGAACCAAATTCCAGAAACAATGACAATATTTTTTGAAATGGAACTCCTGAGGGTTTTGGTGACTAAACACGCACATATAAAATGGAATATTTCTTAGTATGTTTTGAATATTTAAAATATATTAAAATGAAGGGGAAAAAAAGGACAGAAGCAACTAAACACCTCATCCTTTGCATATACTTTTAATGAAACCAGTATCTCATCCCGGTTGTTTTCTTATGTTGTTTTTGAAAAATGGAAATAATTCCTGCTAACGGGCACAACTGAAAATTAACTGTTCAAGCTCAATGTTTTCTAAGTGTGCCAAGAACAGACCATAAAACGGGGAAAAAAAAGAAAGAGCACTAATTACTTTATTTGTCTCCTAAAACTAAACTAACAAGTAAAAGCCTTTAAAGAACACCGGTCAAAAATACTGATATCAAAGGAAAAGACTGCTGATAATCCTGGATTCTTTTGCAATGATTTATTCCATATTTTATTGCACAATTTATAAAAGAGAATTGCAGCAATCGGAGCCCTTGCATTGCTACACGAGATTAAAAGATTTTCTTATCAGACAACTCAGAATTGTGATGATTCACACCTTCATTATTTCTTGAAACACTCCAGCTTCCTCCAGAAGGTACAGCAAAGGTTTTGCATGACTACATCCCTCAAACTAAACAGTGCTCGTGTCATTTTCCCACGGTGCTAGGAACAAGCTAGGGGTGAAAGAGTAACCCTTTTAAGCCAGTTAAACAACCGTCATTGTTTTAAAATAAATGAAGAGGAGCCGAGTTATTTACGACTCCGCACTCATGTTTTATGCATGCCTTACCTCGGAGACATTCGATAGCCCCCCACAACACTTTGTTGGCTCTAATCCTCAACAAGTGTTTGCCAAGAAGGTCACATTGGCCTCTTTGCACCGAGAAAGGTGAGATTTGGAGACATGGTGAAGTAACAGGACAAATGGGAAGACACTGGAAAATTATTTTTGCTGCCAGGGTTTCCACACAAGCATAAAACCTGGGTCAGGGAGAGTCCCTTCAGTTAAAAGTGAGTGCCAGTACTTCTCACTGCCAGGTTAAATCAAGGATACGCCCAGCCTTGCTGTGCAGGGAGGAAAGCCAGAAGGAGAATGAGCTACTTGCAAGGAATTTCTTGAAATCCACAAAGAGAAGCCATCCTACTCACAGAGAGTTCTGTAGGATTCCCCAGCCAACTATTAGCACAGATCAGACAGGTCTTCAGAGTCTGCAAAAAAGATGGAAACTCAGACCCAGAGGGTAAGCACCTGAAACTGTGAGGGGGTGGTCCAGGGAAGACCCTTCTGTTTGGCAAACACTTTTCTGGAGAGCAAGACACCTGAGCAGCTGTGCTTGGGAACCAGCTGTACCCAAAGGTATTGTTCTTCACAATTGCTCCACAGCATCCTCATGAGAAATTGCATTTTGGTTCTGTCACAGGTAGATACCTTCTCCAGAGGTGGCTTTTACCAGGAATATCAGTGCTGCCTTGGTAAAACCAGGGCAGGGCACCCATTCAGCTTGCAGAGGATGATGAGGGGCTGTGTTACAAGTCCTGCCTTGAGGACTGTGCGTTTTAAACCCACATTTCCCCCATTATTAACCTCAAATGTGCCCCCAAAGAAGTTGAGGAAGGAGCACCTCTTTCCTTTTGTGGTCTGTCCCACGAAGCAATACTGAGAAGAATTTAAGCTGGGTAGTGGCAGTCACACTGGAGATGCCAAGCCTGATGCCCAGACTCAGGGATGACATGCTTTTTTCTGGGCACAGTCCTGCAGCAGGAAGGGTGAAAGGTCTCCCTATGCCCTACAACACACACACAGAGTTCATTCAGGGGTTTGCAGCCCTGTTTTGAACACAAAATGTACCCAACTGCACGTAAATTGGTGTCCACTGGTATTTCTATTTTAATCCCATTGATTTGTGTGGCGTATGGAGGCTTGCAGTGAAGCAAAACAAAAACACACCTCTGTATCACCTTCAACCTTGAGAATCCCCAAAAAAGGCCCTTCAGTGACTTTCTAAACTCCATTTAAAGTTTGTTTTCAACTGAGAGTTTCATGGGTGAGATATTTAATAGAATGTGACCCCCCCAGCTCATTTAGCTTTGTAGACAGCGTATTGTGCTTGAGGCTCTCATCCATTCATGCACTTGTATTACCTCATACAGGTATTTTTTAGAAATAAAACATGAATAGGGAGGTTTTTTTTTTTTAACCTTAGCGATTAGCTGGAGATTAGAATTGAATTGAACAGTTTAGTTAAATATGGGTTTGTGTGTGTTGATATGGCTCCCCATTGTCACTGCAGGTATGAGAGGTTTGGCAGTTTCCCAGCTTGGCTCTCCAGTGGGGGTTCATAGCAATGCAAAAAGCAGTGTCCCACCTTTCAGTGGAATAAAATGAAATACTTCTCAGAAAATGCTTATTGAAATCTCGCCAGTTTTAAGGGAGAGAAATTTGCATGAAACTTATTGTTTGTTCCAAAGCTTTACTTCTTTTTTTT
>VZRS01003935.1:68271-119638 GCA_013398055.1 Ifrita kowaldi | reverse complement strand
TTTTTTTTTTTTTTGTGACAGAAATGTCTGGTTTTACTTGATTATACATATATATATATTGTTGGGGTTTGTTCCCCCTTCAAACTAGCTCTGAGGAAACAATATTAGAAGAAGAAATAATTAGGGAAGCCAACAGTCAGCTGCTTTCTCTGAAGAATATTGGGCAGATGACAAGCCCACTACAACATTTGGCACACTATTTATGGGCAGGAAATTTTAATAGAGAAATGACACTCTGCAAATCATGCTGAAGTTGTATGAAAGTTTTTTTCCTGCTAAAACTGAAGGACCATAATGACAGACAGACAAAAATGAACTTCTGTGCTTTCTCCTTGTCATGATGGTAACTCACAGTTTTCTTAGTGTGAGATATCTCTTCTTCTGAGCAGTGACAACATTATAAATGGTACTCTAAATGAGACAGATCTTTGAAATAATTTGTTTCAGGTTAGCCTATCATTACCAATAAAATACCTCTGATTTGCACAAAACATGTAATTTGAGAAGGTTTTTTTCCCCTGCTGGTGTAACTCTTTTGCTCTTTTAACTCTCAAAACCACAAAAAATGCTCTCAGAAATATTCCCAGCTGCTCGGGTCATGCTCAGCTGTGCTGATACCAGTTTACAGTGAACACATTTAGCACATTAAGTCTTGATTACGTCGCAAAATTGGAGAGTGAAACAAACATCTCTTCGTGCATCAGGGAACTGCATAGCTAAGGTAAGTCCTGAGGCATGACAGGACTTGGTGCCACTTGGTGAATACACAAAGTAGAGGCAAAAAACCCCTAAACCTCTCTCTCTGTCCCCCATGGAGCAACCAGCACATGGTGCAGATGGGCAGCAGAGTGGTGCAGTCACTGCAGCTGAGGGATGGCACCGTGACATTTCTCCCTGTCCTCTGTCACCTCCCTGTGCCACAGCTTTGCTCTGCCCCTAGGAGTCTGACTCTGAGCTCACAAAAGCAGGAGCAGAAAAGACATCTCCATTTCATTAATCCCAGACCAAGCTCTCAAGGCATGTGGTGAAGGAAACGCAGACGCGCCCACAGAGCTCTGCGGCGCAGCGAAGCCACGTTTCCCAAAGATAGGGATCACAGCTGGTGTAGTGTTACAAACTCTGCACCAAGAGATCCTTCCTGCCAACATCTAAGCAGTGGCAAGGAAGCACAACAATGCAGGTTCAGCTCTGTGTGCTGCCAGAAACCTGACTTCACACTCCTGTCTCCTCTATGACCTGACTAACCTAGCAAGTGACAGCCTTGTTATAAATATCCAAGAATCATGAGGTGGTCACTTTCCCACTGTCACAGCTAATTAACTTCTAGGAATAACTATGGGAACTATTTCATTTCACCATCCCAAACATGGGCCTGGAGCGGATGTGTGTATCTGACTGAACTGGCTGAGAAAAAAACCCTCTGTTAAGCATCCGGGCAGGTATAAAATACTGTGGGTATGTGCCACGTCTTCAAGGCTCTGCAATTTCCTAGCAGCAGCACCAAGATTTACAGCACAATTTTCAATCACACGGTGGTACTAGTAGACAGAGGAGATATCAAAGAGTTCATCTGTGTAAAACCCCCCAAAAGTGACTGCATACCTAAAAAACAAAGTATATAAACTGTCATTTCAGTTTAGAAAAATCTAGGCATAACCTCATAATTAGAAACAGCTAAATTGCCTACTCTTTAGTCAACAGCACAAGGAGAAATTTATTTTGTTTAATAAACTGCTCTTAATGATTACTGTTTGTTTGCCTCCTAAATCTCAGAGTAATCATGTACTGCAAGTGCAAAATGCTGGTGAGGAGGTTTGTCTCCAGAGCTTAAATGACAAAAAAAAATCTCTTCAGTTTTCCAGTTTGAGAGAAACTTATCTCCGTAGCCCCTCACCACTCACCTGAGAGCCTCCTGCCAGCTCCTGGTCAAAAAGAGGGATTTTGACTTGTGGTGTGGAGGGCTGCCAAGAACATGAACCCAGCACCTATATCTTGGGGTCACCAGAGAGCTGTAGACTGGCTGGATATAGAGCAGCAATTGTTTTATAATAATTGTCCACCGTACCTGCATCCTGTTCCCGTTCCAGGAGTTTACAATGGATCAATGTACCCAAAGTGTTTATACCCAGATGAACCTGTGGCAACACAGTTCAAAAGACCTTTCTTTCCCTCAGCTGGACTGGCCCAAAAATGGGAATTTGTTCCCCCTTCAAAGAGGGATTACAAAAAAAAGCAACCATCTCTTTCTCATTGTGTTCATGTGCTGGAGCACAGAAAGGACAGCACAGGTACCAGTGGCAGGAGGGAGGCCACATCATTCATTATTTCCCCTTTGCAGAAGCTTTTGCAGCTGCAGGGTGGCTTTCCAGACAGCTTTCCAGGAACTGCCAGTTGGAATGCCAATGCAGGGAAGCCATGCTTTGCACAGAGACATATGTGCTCTCACATACATACACAAAGCCTCTGAACTCACTGCAGGAAAGGTTTTACCCAAACAGCAGGATAAGTAAGGTGTGGAAATTACCTTAATGCAAAATCCATGTGAAGATCAGCCCCTTCGATTTTGCCACGGTAGCAAGGTGATCCCACTCACAGCTGGGACAAATGCTATTGCTTCCACTTCACTATCTGGTGGCAAAAGCTATTTTAAATTCATAGACAGAAAAAAATGACAGAGCTGAGAGGTTGAAGTTAGAGTGAGCCAAGAGTAGGAAGTGCTGCACATTGTATCCTAGAAACAGCTTTCAGTTCCCCGGTCCTTTTCAGTTATTCATTGTGGAAGGGAGGTTGGAAGAAGTGGTGCAGATAAAGTAGATATCAGCTGAATTTTTGCCAAGTGGTCATTAATCCCTAAAATTTCAATCTTAGTTCCATTAAAATGTAACAGCAGAGACATGCCCTGGACTACAGAAACACGGCTGAGCTTCAGGAATGTGTTTATGTGTACACGGGTGGGAAAAACAATGGCTGGATGGAACAACCTGAGACATTCCCTCACCTACAGTGCAAAAGGATGAAATTATCTCCTGTGCTTTTTATCTGTAGTTTACACCAAGGAAACACATGTGTGAAAGATTGAACACATTATAATCTCAGGAAACATCTCTTTACCCAGATGAAGATGAGGACAGTTTTCTCCAAAGTAAAAAAAAAAATGGGGGTTTTTTCCTCGTTATGAAAGAGAATCTCTCATGATTTAAAGGTCCTATGAGAAAGAGTGCTTTGCCTTCGACAGTGAAAGAAAGCTGAGTGAGAATCCAGAAGATTTAAAAGTAACCTTGGAATGATATGCAGATGCTGGTTAAGATGCAGACATGCCTGAAAAAATATCCAGCCCCTCCTTATAAATCTTCTACCTTCCAAAACATATATCAAGCTTAAAATGGAGCAAAAGTTCTGCATACCCTTAGTGAAATCTAAAGTGACAAGGAATTCACCTGTTTTCTCTCCCTTTTGGAACCAAGTCAAAATTGCTTTGGTGAGAGGAGTTAGCATGTTTTGCAAGTTTATATCATATCCAGTGGGGAGCAATTAAAAAAGGATCGTTCTTTTGGGGTTTAGCTTCATCCAAGGCTGAACCTTCAAATAGAGATTCCAGTATGTAGGAGGGGAGGAAAATCTAATTGGGGAAAAGGAGAAGAATGTAGCTTGCAAATTCAGAACTATTCCATCAAAGATAACTAGATCATCTTTTTCATAGCAGGAATTAGAAGTGACAGATGGTCTTGCTGCTGAACCGAAGGTGTAGAAGTCCTGAGATTCAATCTGTATTTCTGGCTCTGAAACAGATTTCCTGTGCAAGATAGGGTAAAAAAGCACCATTTCAGTAATGGGCAGTTTCTGCAGACTTCATCTGAAACAGCTAAACCCTGATTTTTAGAAGAGTGGTCTGTGAGCCCCAGTTTACTTTCAGTGGGAGGGACAATACAAAGGCGCTGTGGAAAAGACAGCTTCTTTCTCACAGATTGGGTTAAAAAAAGCTGAAAATTTAAAAATGCAAATGCGGTGCCAAATTTTGAACACTCTGACCAGCAGTGCTTCTGAGTGGTGGGTATACATCTGTGAAACAGAGACATTTATCCCCTTTCAATATTCCTGTGCATCCACAGGAAAATATGACCTCAGACAAGAGAAACAGAGCAGAGGTAACACCACTGACAATCCCTACAGGTAAGACACCTTTTACATTTTCAATTACATAAGCCTGCCTTCAATTAAACCTCATCAGCTTTGTTCACATGAACTGAAATTGCCTATTATGGTGCTGAATTGCATTAAGCGTTGAATTTGAATTTTATTTCTGTATGCAGATATATTTTTAGTTGGCTTATGCATTTCACTCGTTTCTGAAAATGGCAAATTGACTTCACTTTTTTCTCTAACATTAAAATAAATGCCACCATAAAACTAGACCTCTCCAGCAACTCCATGCTTTTGACCAGAAATTAAAGTTTAACAAAAATGTGGGTGAAAACAGCACTGATATTTACAGCCCCTGTGAAAATCTGCTCAGGTTGTGCTGTACAAGGTCCCAGGTCCCAAAATACTCACACAGAGTTGCAGCTGACAGGGCTGAGCAGGACACCCCTGCCCTGACATCTTCCAACAAGCTCAGGATGCTGCAGCACGGAGCAGAGGAGGTGAAAGTGATTTCTGATGCACTCTGGTTGCTCCCATCCCGGTGCTTCAGCGAGGGGGAGGAGGAGAGCTCCAGCTGACATGGAAAAGGAGCTCGGGAGAGGATGAGGAAGCGAGGGGCTGAGGGGGAGCAGTGCAAACTGCAGAGCAGAGGAATGGAAACATTCAATGAGGACAAAAGGTCTGTACAGAGAAGGCAGCAAGTGGTACAAGAAAAGGTGCAAAATGAGTCAGCTGGGGAAAGATGGCACTAGGAAGAAAGTAAAAAACTAAACTGAAACCTGTACTTCTGCATCATCCCCACGAATCACAAAAAAACCCCATGGGTTTCTCCATCGAGTTCCCAAATAACCTCCTGGCTGATCTGCCTGTTACCCTAACTGGTAAAGATCTCTACTTGGCATCTAAATTCTAGAACTGTTAAGGCAGCACAAAGGCATAAATTTAGCTCCACATGATGGATTGTGTTTTATCATTTTGCTGCATTTTAAAACTGAGCATTTTTTTGGGAAAAGATAGGGTTGTGAAATCAAGTTCTGTAAGAATTCAGTCTATGCTAGGATTAATGGTTCTTGTGCAGATTTAATCTGACATCTCAAATGTGTATTTTGACACTGTCTTCATTCTTTAGGTATCTGAAAGCTACATGATCTCACATTATCATTTATACTGAATTTTCTTATTCCAAGTTCATATGTTTTTTCTGTATTTTCTTGTGTGAAGACTTTGCACAAATGGGATGTAAAATTCCTAGGGCATATTTGGTGAAAATGAGCTTCTACTGCTGGACTCCTTCCCCATCCACCTTCAAAAAACATCCATGCACCTTCCTATGTTTGCTGAAGTTCAAAGTAAAAATAAAAACCCAGAACAAAATTTCCCTTTTTTTTCATTTTTGCAGCAATTAAAAACAATGTATGTTTTCTTTCTATCTGTGCAATTATTTGGAAACAATGCTCTTTGTAAGACAAGTCAAAAATTACAAGATAAATGAATGGAAAATAAAAGTACAGTCTCCTGCCACCTCATGACACTTTTCTATATTGTCAGAGAGAAGCTGAGCATTTGCTGCCCTCAAGTGGTGTCCTATTTTTTCTTTCTAGAGACATTCACGACGACGCTTCACCCTTTTTATAGCTTAAGTTCAGAGCCGGGGTTTTTTTGAAAGAAAACGGAAAGCTTGGAGCAAACAGAATTCAGCTTTGATTCAGAAAACATGTGGTTTAAAATAAATATCTTTTTTTTCCTCTTTAAATATTAGAGAGATCTATGATAAGCCTGATTTTGGATATGCTTCATCTCTGCTCTACTGCATTGTAGAAAAGGATGCTGACATACACAACCACACAAAGTGTGGACTCCAAAACGCTCCAAAATATTGTTGATTACTCTTTTGTGGCTTTGAATTTTGGGCTATGCAAAACAAACCAAGTAATACAGTCTGATAAAAATGTTATTGCTTAAAAGGGCAAGTGTAATGGGGAAAAATTGAGTTTGTCATATCTTTATTGAAGATCACGTTGAATTACTGACAGTGGGCTAAAAATGAGTCAGGGGAAATGGGATTCCTATCACACTTCAGAAGTGGATTATAACTGACTCAGGAGCTAATTCAGCTGCAGCTCAAAGACAGCTGGGTCAGATTCTAACTCAGCTGAAATGAGCAATAGGAATTGTGTCTTCACACTGCATTACAAGAGAAAATACTCTCTTTCCAAATATACTCCAAACAGAAACCTTCTGCAACAACACACATGCCTTGTTGCAAACCTCACCTACACTTCCAAGCCAGCATCAATTCCTGTTGACTGCAGAGTGTTTAAGAGCTCCCTGGGCTGGAGCTTGTTTTATTCATGCTCTGAATCCAGGAGTATCAAGGAAGTGCAGAACTGCCCTATTCATCAGGCTATTAAAGTGTGTCATCAGAGCATTCAGGGGCCGTGTGTGCCAGGTCCCATGGTGGTATTTCAGACAGGCACAATGCAAGCAGATGGTGCCTCAAGGATAATACACACTCTTGGTTACAAGAAAAGACAACAATCAGACATAATGCAGAACTGGGGAATAGGACTGGGACAAAAGGAGTGAGGAGAGCAAGTTCCACATGGTTCCCCATGTCTTTATGCAATAAAAAACATCTGCATATTAACATGAAATAACAGCTCTGGATGCATTTATGTTTTCCTCCCTCTCCAATTTTATCCTAATGTCCCTGTCCCTCTGACATATGTTGCAATCCTATTGTGAAACCAGTAATTTTCTGAAATGTCTGAAAAATAGCAGGTGGGCATGACACGAAAAGGCTAAACACCATCATTTGGGACTGGTCCCAAAGGAGATGTATATTGCACATATTAAAAAAAAAAAAAGAAAAAGGGAAAGGGAAAATGGTCAGTAAAAAAAGCAGACTTTTCTATTTATTTCTAAGATCATACATACCCTGAACTGGGAAAGCTGCATCCTCTTGGACTGCCACCTGGACAACCCTTGCTCCTACTCCTCAGTGATGCTGGGAGCCTGGCTGGTGCCAAGGCAATGGCAGGGAGGTGTCTCTGCTGTTCTGGGGAACCAGCAGGAGCTGCAGAGCCTGACACAGGCAGCACAACACACCGAGCAAAGTGGTTCAGTAACGTGAGACTGCTGCTGGTGCTGTGAGCTGAGAACCTCAGCTGCCCCCTCACCTGACTTACCCCTCAAAGCTCACATTTAACCCTGATGTTTGGGCTTGTCTGCTTTTTACAGAGCTCCCCCTCCTTTCAGTTTGTGAAACCACGCCACCTTTTGTACTTATTCCCTGATCCATGCAAGAGCACACGTCCAGTCTCAGAACACGCTTGTCTTCACGGCTGACAAAGTCAAACGTCGCAGCAATCACACTTTGGGTTTGCTTGGCCATTCTAGCAACTGCTTCTCTTACATGTCTCCCAAGGTGCAGTAATGAAGCCTAGGGTTTAGTTTACACCAGGAAGAGAAGCTACAGAGATCTCCTATTTCCCTGCATCCTGCCTGGATGCCATTTCCCAAAGCCTTAGTTTTTCTGAGGAAAAGTGTAGCACAACAGAGCTGCCAAAGGAAAGCCCACCATGTTATGTGACGGGAAAACCTTGGGGAATTTAATGAAGCAACCAAGTGGGAAAGCTGAAGGGTTTAACAGAATGTCTATAATTCCAGCCATTTTGTGAAAACATCCAAACATGTATTCTAAACAAAAGCAAACACCTAGTCTAGACTTACAAATACTCCATCTTTAAATTCCAATACTTTATGTTCCTATGACAGATTTTAGGATTATATAACTTGCCAAGTAACGTAGTCCATATCTTCGTCACACCACACCTGGTTTTCTGTACTAGCAGATGTCATGCAAGTATCAAAACACATGTATCAGGAGAAGAACTTAAAATGCCATCAGTGGGAAGATCAGCATAGCTGAGTTCATGAGCTGGAAACAAGGCAATCTATCTTTAGAGCTGCTTTCTTGCAAAAAAGCACTCAGGATTCACAAGATGTAAGGACAGTGCTCATGGAGATGGCTGTAACACTCTACTCTGTGTCTGAACCCAAAACTTCTGCATTCAAAGACAGGAGTAATCACAAAGTGGGTTTTTTTTTCTTTAGTTACTTGAAAGGTACTTCTAAGTGAAATACAGCATGTCTAATTGTAGAGGAAAGAGAAAACAGGGATTTCCGTCTGGTGTTATCAGTGTTAAGCACAGGACAAGAAACAGAATAAAAAGGGAAATCTTGATCTTCTACAGAGGAACATTTCTCCTCCTAAATCCTCCAGCTCCTAATTCAGGCATTGTCAATGCTGTTGTCCTGAAATTCTTCACCCTGCATTGCATGGCCCTCACTGCTTTGTAGCCCTGCTCCTGTTCTTGCCATCCCCCCCACCACCATTAATTCATCCCTGTGTTGTTTCAGCCCTTCTTCTGTTTTAGTGAGGAAGAAGCTACAGAAAACAGTAAGGAAGGACTTCACTCATCAAGACCCTTTAATTTCTCCTGCTGTATTGTAAAACTGCAAAGCCCTAAATGGAACAGTTTGATGGAAGAGGCCAAGAAACCAGCTTGTGTGCATGCTTAAATGGAGAGGAGCAGAACCTGCAGCATCTCTGCAAATAATGTCCCTGGCAAGGAGTGAATGTAGTTTCAGAGACCCTGGCTCTTTTGCTATTCTCCAATAAATGTATGAGAAGCACAGCACCAATGGTCAGCCAGGCAGAACACACACCAGAACAGAATTTATGATTGAACAGGCAAACAAAGCAGCATTTACATTTCTGAGTCCACAAATCTGCTCATGCACTGGAGCAAGAGTAACAACAATGAAGCCCACAAACAAACCTATTCACAGAGAGCAGGACAGAGAAAAGAAAGGTGGAGCTTTTGCTGTCTTGTTGGGAAGAAAGGACATGGAAGACACACACTCTTGACAGGAGTTAACACAAAGCCAACCATGAACTGCCGTGACTCCTGTGACAGAATAGAGGCCTTGGACTAGAAGTTAAGCAGCAAAATATGATCTGCATGCTCATGTTATTGACCCAAGAACTCACACATCAACACGAAACTTGGAGTTGTTAAAAGTTCATTAATTAAAGGCACATTTGTGGCTCACTTACTCCAGCCAACAGGAGAGGTTCTGGTTTGTAAAGCAGACAGGCGAGATCCAACCCCAGGAAAGGCATGCAGACAGCAAGGGGAGATAAACTCACAGGAAAAAAATCATGCTCTGCACAGACCCTTGCACAGAACAAGGTAAGGGACCAGCAGCTGGCTCAGAGTGGAGGTGTTGCAGTGCAAAGCACCATCCACACAAGGCAATACAAAAAGCAAGGTGAAAAACACCCTGCCCAGGAGCAGCAGGGGCAAGGAGCCTAAATGACCTGCCCTGGTCAGAAGGGGCAGAGTCAGGCATAAAATAGGCAGTCAAAAGTCTCCATGCTGGAAAGGATAGGAAGATTTAGAAGCTCACAACTGGGGCAGAATAAAAGTCCACATTTCTCAAGTCAACTCTGTGCCCAAATATTAGGCAAACAGCAGGAAAGGAAAGTCCAGAGCACCACAAAAAGCAGAAAGGTGGTTTAAGGCATACAGTTCTACTTCATTCCTTGTCTTCTACTAAATATAATGTTAAGTCTTACTCTTTAATTATGGAATATGACAGTGGTTCTGGATAAGACACTGAATCAGGACTGTGGCTTAATTTCTTATCGTTTCTATTGTCTTGCAACATGACGTTGGCAAATTATTTTCTTCTCTGCATGACTATTTCACCTCCTAAATTTGGCTATTCTTGAATACTTAGATAAGAGAAATTTCCTGTCAAAGAAAAACTCCTGTGAGTTTTTACAGTGCCTGGTACAATGAGACTTTGACCCTAACTTACACCTCAGGGCACTACTAAATTTGGAAATGGTCACTTAGACGTTTTACACTGCCTGAATGAATCCACTGCTGCAGATGGAGCCTCATATTAATGTAGAAAAAGTAGGTCATTTTACCAAAGAAAGATCACTTGTAAATACAGGCAGAACACCCCAATATGGGGACTATCATGACTACACCCTGCAGGACTGGTTTCATGGTGTGTGGACACAAATTCAGCCCCTGAATCTGCTCTACTGCCTTGAGCTTTGCTGTTGTTTCATATTGTGGTGGTTTCTCATGACTTTCTGCATGAGTGAGACCCCAAAGTGTCTTTAGAAACAGGGATCTAATCACAATAAAGAAAAAAGCTTTTAAAATCTAAGTTTATTTGTGTAAATCTTGGCCCAAAGCTTTCTATGTATATATATGTATGTGTGTGTGCATGTGTGCATGTGTGCACACGCATTCCTGTCAGTACAAATTATTATTTTTTCCACATAATTGTAGGAGATAAGGTGCCAGGTATGAAAGAGAGGGGGAGGCAGCTGGGTTGAAAGCAGAGGGATCTTTGTGTCCCATCACAGAGCAGAGCTGGTGGCACTTCTTCTACAGCTTCACTCGGTTGCCTTGGTGGGGACCTCCTGCATAAAGGAGTCCAGCAGCACTTCAAAATACCACCATGGGAGACAGGAAGATGGTGAGGAGACAAATATGCAGAAAAGGTAACTGGAAACCAGATGAAAAAGCAATATAAAAACACAGTATGTCTGTGGTCTCCACTGTTCCTATTCCTCTTACCAATCTGTGACATTAGGCAAACTGATTTATAGCTCGATCAGTCCATTATTAAAAACAACAGACCAAATTCCTGGCCTTCAAAAGAAGCTACCACCTCTATAAATGAAGCTACTGCAAAGTATCTCCCTTTTTCCTCGCTTTGGAGTTCATTTGTCGCTGATAAACAGCTATTGATGCAGGATAACAAATATTCTATTCTTTCACACCTTTCGTAGAGCACAGGGTAGGTGAAGGAAGAGGGGCAGGTGGTAGGGATTAGGGAGTGCAGCAGGTCAGTGAGATCACTTCATGTGACAGAAAGGGTATTTCCAGCTATGGACCAATAACAAGAGATGAAAAGGAGATTTCTGACATTGTGGATACCATTTCAAATCACTGTTGCATTTATTAAAAAATAACCAACCACACAAAATTCAAGAGACCTTGAGGTGTGCCAAGAACTTATTCACTGTGTGAATGCAACCAAGTTCATTCCCTTCCAGACACTTCTGTTTGCTTTGTCTTATCCATTTCATTTCTTTGGGGCAGGGAATATTTCCTTGTCTGTGTTTTCACAGAAATCAGAGCAAGAGCACTCCAGTCTTGAGTGATATCCCTTGGTGATATTTTAATAACGATACCTAAAGACTCATTTGGAGCAGATGGGCTCAAAGTCTTCCAATAAGCAAGGAAGTTAAATGCTGGTTTTGGTTAAGAGCACTTCGAATAAATGCAGGGCTCTGAACCCACAGACAGCTCGACAGAACCAATTTAACCACTGGCAGCCCCTCAGGTGAGAAATGCAATCTGCTCCCATAAAGCAGTTGCAGCATTTCCTTCCACACAAAACTCTGCTGCCTACAGCAATTCCTCATTGGTCTGCACAAAACTCAGCTGACCTACAGATGCTGCTGAGCCTGGGGCCAGGGAGGCAGGAAAATGGTACTGAAGCAGTTGCATGGAGGAAAAGCTAAAAGAAAAAAAAAACCAGAAATGAACCATTCATGCAAATAATTTTAAAAAATCATGAAAACACAAGTATGTTGGGAAATGCAACACTCGAAGGGACCTCTCAGAAAATAAGCAGGGCAAGTTCTTTTATTTTTCAATTAAGCAAAGGAATAGCAACTACTTCAAAAGAGATACTTAAACAGAAATTCAATGCATCCCACATTTAATTATTTTATGTAGTTGCCAAGTTCACCTATTTTATTACCAATGCAAAAGTGGTGGGATTTTCAACCTTTAGTAGTTATGAGTATTACATATTTTACCTTTAGAGTCTATTCACAGGATTTTCTTTATTTGTGCCTCACAACTGATTACCTTTAAAGTGTGTAATGTACACTCATTAAAAATGCTGGTTGACCAATGACCACTTATTCAGTAAAGGGGAGGGTGAAATGAAGATATTACAGACCAATTATCTATTTAGAATTAGCTTTCCCAATCTAGGTTTATCCCCACATTTTCAACTGATTTCCTTATACAGATCCCACTGGTCACCCCTAGACACAAAGCAAATTCTGTACCCATTTCACTTAATTCCTTCCCATGTTTATCCATTTCAACGCTAATTTTTTTTCACTTCTGACACTTTGCAAGATGTTTTCATTTTTTCAGGTGATGTGAATTGTGCCATTCATTCTGCTGACCTTTACAAAAGTAAGAGGAACCTTCGTTTTTACAAGTCTCCCATTAACATTCAAAATGTCTGTGCCACGTTTCCTCTAGCCAGGTAAATGCAGCTGAGAAGATTAAATGGTCTACTTAATCTGCTGATTCCAGCAGAGTCACTCAGACTCACTTAAGGTACCCACATTTAAACCAAATGATTCATACACTGACAGTGAAAACCAGAGGAATTCCTAATTATTAGCTAAAGCGTTAGTGGTAATGTAAAAATATTGTAGATGGCGACAAGGAATTTTAGCTTGTTGGGTCAGCCTTTTTTGGGGGGTTAAAGCATTGTAGCAAACCACAGCTAATAACTGTGCTTTATTAGCTACTTCTGGTTTTCAGCTGCTGTAAGTTTTAGTTCTCAGCATCCTTCCTTGCCCCACAGATTGAGGCTGACTAGGTTGGATACTCCTGTCAGGAATTTATTTTTGGCTGCAGTTTTGAAATAGCTTCTATATTCTTTCATTTTTGTTTGCTCTGTTCTGAAGTCTTTTCCTGGTTCTTGAGCGTTTTTGAAATGGCCAGTTTTCTTTAAAGAGGGTACCTAAGTCTCCCTCACATCTAATGGGATGTGAAACCTGGAAACAGAGAAATTGTTTCTAGACATCTTGCAGTATCTCTGAGAATATAAAATACTCTTCAATTTCCACAGCACTTTTTACAGGCATCACAAAAAAGAGCACTCTTTACTGCAATATTAAATAAAATTACGATTAAACAGAGAACTGACTTCACCTTCTCCTGAATTTACAAGGAGTAACTACAGCTAACTGCTCTTTCCTGATGTCACACCAAAAGTCTCTGGACGATCAGAAAACCCTTTGGAGATCCTGGAACGCTTCAAGCAAAGCTTCTAGGAGAAGGAGACAGATCGTGGTCTTAGGTGACTTTCAAGTCTCCCATCCACATCTCATGCAGACAAACGTCTGAGCTGGAAATTTGGCTGAAGTGACTCACAAAAGCCACGTCAATAATCAAACAGAAATCCCTGGGCCAGGGCAAGGGGCCAGCTGGGGCTGTGTTTTGTGCCTTATGCAGAGTCTCAGGTGTTCTAATGGTTCAGATACTCACGAGGAGACTGTGTTTATGTCCTCACAGTCTTTTGAAGACACACAACTTTCTAGTCCTGGCCTGAGTCAGCTCCCAGGCAGAGGAGCACATTTACAGGCTGGTGTTGTGCTCATGCAAATAGTGGTAAATGCAGGGACCCAGCAGCAGCCCTACATCCATGAAATCAAACCTATAGGCAGAAAAAATCTCATTAATATGAAATCCTACCAGGAGGATTATGAAGACATCTGCAGTAAGACAGCTGTCACAATATTTACTTTACATATGACAGAAAAAAAAAAAACACCAAAACGTTTTAGACACTCTTAAATTGTAACATCTTAATTTGATAATAGCAATTTATATTAAACATGCTGATAGAAGTTTGAGAACAGAGTAATTTAGAAAGAATCAGGTTGCATCCAACATTCCGATTTCAATAGAAATAAAATGTTATTTAACAAATCTAGAGTAAATCAAGTAAATTTATCATTGATGCCACATACTGCGAGTTTTCAGCAGAAAAAAAAATCATAATTTCTTGGGGGAAAAAAGGGATTTTAGTAGATGCCTTAAGGGAACTCTCGCTTCTCCAGCACAGCCAGTTCTGGTTTAGTTTGTGCTAAATTCATGCACATATTTACAAAATAACACCACTGTCGAATACAGATACATTGAAGAGAAGGTTGGGGTGGGGGAAGTCCTGGAAATAAAGTGCTCTAATTGAAATTGCTTTTGGCAGGAGATAGGTGGAAAGCTTAACAGTATAATATATACCACACAAGTCACATTTAAAAAATTCCCTAAGTGTGGCAGGCAGGTCTCAGTCAGTTCAAAACATCAGATGAGACAGACTCGGTTTGCTTCCTCTCACTTAGCCTTGATGCAAAACCATCAAGACAAATCATTTCCTTGCAGAAAAATTATCATATTGGTGTATCTATACAGAGACCGATTACTCTCTGCTGGAAGAGAGCATTACCACAGAATCAGCCTCTTCTGGTTGGACTCATCAGAAAACCAGGCAGAAATCATAATAAGCACGAGCCAAATAAGCCACGTAAAATCACAGTTGCAGAGGAGTTTATCATATATGGCTCCACTTTGCCTGAGGCTCAGGAAGTTTCAGGTTTTCTGCTCTGAAGTAACTTCTCAGCCAGGATATATGAGGGTCTATAAAAAACAGCACTTTTGAATATGTATCTGTTACACACATTCTGAAAACCATGACAGAGGAACAAAGACAAAAAGAAGTGTTAGTTCCGAGTCAGCAGCAAGAATCTCCCATTTACTCATGATTCTTAACTTGTGTTTGGGGAAATGTCCTTCTGAGATAAACCAGCCCTTCCATCCACCTCCTGCTTTTCTACTTTCTAGAAGAAACTTCCACTGCCTTTTGCCATTACCAGTGTTATTTCCAGGTATCTGAAAGTTCAAATGGTCTCATGCCATGAGAGGTATTTTCTTCTTTCATCCCATCCTGAATAAGCATATCCTCTGTCTGGTCTATAATGTTCATTTTGGCTGAAGTTCTTCCTTCCTATCTCCCCCTCAAGCACAGACACGCTTTTTCTATGTTTCAGGTCTTAAAATCTGTCACTTGACAAAGAGCTGAGAACAGGAGAAAAGGAAAGAATAAAAGCTGGTTTGTTCCATTGGGGAAATCCTTCATATTCTGTTCTAAGAGGGTCTCCTACCTCAGTTATTTACCAATTCCAGATGTTTCCGTGAGAGGATTAATCCTGCCCCCCCCATCCCCAATGAACTTGATTGTTCTACAGCATCCTGCAGGATATGGAGAGGGGAAAAAGAGGGTATTTTCTTCTTGACCCTGAGCTGCAAAACAATTTGTACCCTGAATTTGGGAACAGACAGTTTCTCCAAAGCTCCCACAGTGTAAACATGAGCTATTCTCTGCCTTCAGACTGTCTCATTTCATTAAAGACATCAAACCAATTTTATTCAATGATATAACAAGAGCGAACTCCTAAACTGCCCACTCATGTTGGTTTCTATCCTAAATTTTCTCAACAGGCGTTTGAGAGGTTTTTGATTTTCAGACATCTGCAATTTACTCTGTAAAGCGATAAAGTCACAAGTAAGACAAACAAAGCAGAGTATGAACAGCTTAAACCTGGCTGGTGGAGCTAACTGGCAATGCATAATGCATTTTTTCAGCAGGCAGAGTGCAGAAATCTTGCTTCATTTGCTTCAAGAATGCACTGTGAACTTATTGAATGTAGCATATCTCTGGAGCCTGAATACACTCCAGGTAGAGCTTAATTACCCGTGCTGTTCACAGGCACAGCTTAGTTCAATAGAACCTCATGAAAAAAACCTGGTGGTGAAATTTAAAACACTAAAGGAAGGTGGAGTGTGCTCTGGTGATGGTGTTTTTCTCTTGTAACACCCAAAGAGCATCGTGTGCTGTGATGCTATAGAACATTCAGCACGAGGTAGCTGGGACACACTCCATGTTTTTAAACACTTAACATTACTCCTCTACCTACAATCTATAAAAATTCTTAGCTCATACCTACTTTTTTGTGCTCCTTTAGCACGCAGCTACCCTGTATCCCCTCCTCAGGAATCACACAACCCATGGGGATCACCTGGATTCCAAAGGAGTTCCCCTGCCACCACAAATTCAAGGTACCCATTTGCAAAACACCTCAAAAGATCAGCCAAACTTTGGAGACCAAAAGCTGAGGCTGACATACACAATAGGGATGGAAGATCAGACTTTAATCTCTTCAATACAGACTTTTCCTTTCAAAATTTTCTACTTTCTAAATAAATAACTTGTAAGAAGCATATAGGGGGTTATAGAACATGGCTTCTGGGAAAGCAGCTGCCCCACCAGCCCACTTTTCAGAGTTTCAATTCTCTCTCCCTCTCTCTCTCTCTCTCTCTCATCTGGCCTCCATTATTTCCAGGAAATTTTTTCAATGAATGCTGAACAGTAAGAGTTATTTAACATAATCTCTCATTAATTAAGTGCAGAACTATAATCAGTTGGAATCACTAAAGCACAGAATACTTGAGTTATTTTATGTTCTCTTCCCAAAAAAGGCCAATAAAAATAAAGAAATCAAGAGACAGGATTGAAGAGTAATTAGTGACTTTTGAGTTCCCAAAAGGAAAAAGCTTAAAGTCTGTTGTCAATATCTTTTCTCTGTAAATCAGTTTCTCAGAAAATCCATCCAATTAGAGACATACATACAGAAATAAACCGTCCTCTCTTCCAGATTTATAAATAAATATGCATAGCTAGATTTATATCTCTTTACCTTGCACTAGTAGAAACAGCTATTAGAAACAATTAAATGATTAACTAATTAACATAACAGCTCACCATTAACAGAATTTTTAGTCTTACATTGAGAAGTAGCAGAGTGGAAAATTATCATTCTGCTGCCAGCAGAGCACCAGGAAGCTCTTCAGAAGCAGTGTGAAATGCAAAAATTCACTTTCTTACCCGAGGGGTGCTTTTTTTCCCCTCACATTATCACCCAAGTCAGTTCTGCAGAAGAGATAAATGTCTAAGAAACAGAATTACTTTATGGATTAACTACGAGCAATCAGGCTGCAACTTCCTCGACATGTTGCCATTCTAAGCTGGATACTGGTTCTGATCTCACGGGGCAGCAGAAGGAGGAATGCCATTAAAACTAGAGAAGTTGTCTCAGCACAAAGCAGAGAGAAGAGCATCCCTTTCTAGACACCTACATCTGCCTCCCTGTGCTGGGTGACGGAGACCAGCTTCTAAACTGGAGCAAGACATTTTGGTGGGGAGTGTGGGCTATTTTTATTTGCCTTTTAATCTGGAGCTGTTATGTTCCACATTTTAAAGAAAACCCAAGAGTTTGTCTTTTTCTTGTTGAAATGCAAGTTAAAATACACAACCACATGGCACACCAAGTTGCTGACATCATACACATCACATGATGTCATGAACGCTGTCAACACTGTGCCATATTTGTGCAACAGTAAAAAACATCCTTTTACGGAAACATCTCACATTTTCCCTGCCACGTGGCTCCTCTCCTTTTCTTTTATACATACAACATGCATAATTTACTTTCCTGTGCAAGCAAATCCTAGCCTTTATTCAACCCCTCTGGTTGCACCTATTTATAAAGGATTAATTCAAAGGCATACAAACTTTTTTTCACCATTTCCTGTTCAAGACCTCTCTGTAACACCTTCTAAATGACAGCAAATAACTTCCCAAATACCTGCTTTTAGCCTTACACAAATTAAGCAGAAACAACACCACCCCACCACAAATTAAACGGAAACAACACCACCTCCACACCCCACATACGTTTATTTTTTCCTCAAGTAAGGCAAACCCATTCAGGCTGTGAGCTGTCAAAGGCTGCATTCCTTGGTTAAGGAAGGAAAAAATAAAGATGCATTGTGTTTTGCCAGGGTGGCAAAGCAATGTACTTCTCACCAATTGAAAAAATGCAGTCCTAAAACCACTGTTACCACTCTTTTTGGTTTTTTTTCCCAGTATTTTATGATCTGCCAGTAATCAAAGGTGGAAATCACTTACTCTTTTGCATAATCATATTCAGCTACATTTTCTCCCTGGGGCTGGACCATCCTTGCAGGGAGTCCAGCAGAAGCTCCACTGGAAGACTCCCTATATTGGCATTTAAAGAGAGTTTTGTTTTCATTACAGCATTTAAGTCACCCTTCTATTTCCTCAGATTGTTGGATCACACTCCAAAGAACATAACACGTGGCAATAATAATTTGCAGCAAAATAGAAGAAGAAAGAAGTTTGAGTAAATTCAAACAAATACATTCCCTAGCAAAAACCCAACAACTTTCTTCTTAGTTACACTTTTTCCCAGTTGCCTGTAAGTCCTTAGGGTTGGAAGACCTGTCCAAGCAAAAGCCATGGATTGCCATCACTGCTGGCTGGGTCGTCTTTGCTCTGCAGTCTTTAAAGGGCATGGTGGATGGGGACCAATTTAGGAGTGATCAGCATTAAGGCTTAAAATCAAAAGATGCGGTGAGGTGCTTTACTTAATTCAGTTGTGACTCTTTGGATTTTTGCACCCATAATGACACTCAGCCAATTAAAATGGGTCTCATACATTTATCTCTAGATAAAACGTTGTTAGCTCTGTTTTGCACCACTGCAAAAAAGCCCACTGCTAAGAAACCCTGAAATGCATTTCTTTGAGCCATCCTCTACATTAAATCAGGCACAGGCTTCTTGGTGAAAAAGAAAGACATGGGAGTATCATACTGTAAAAAACACTGGTATTATTAAAAAAAGTAGTACTGCAAAGGGTAGCACCTTCACAGCAGGATGCTCCTCACATAAATGAAATAACCCACGATCATTACTAACACCTTCCTTCTTTCAGAAATCTCTCAAGTGGTATATATTGCGTAACACTGTTTCTTAAATTTGAACAAGCTAAAACTCACCTGCCAACACCTCTGAATTCACAAGGATCCTGAAGAGCCATTATCTGTGATGTAGGAGATCTTTAGAGATGTTGTATAGAGTTTTGAGATCCACTTCTGCTTTTGCTTGGTTTGACACACTACTCCTCCAGTGCTCCCCTGTTTTCTAAATTGATTAAATCAGCCTGACTGATGGCAAAGGGGTTGGGACAGCAACACAGACATGAGATAGACAGAGTAAAATTCAACAAAGGAATATTTTGTGACACACCAAATACTGCCGACACTGAACACATACTGCATTGTGGTGTCAGTTAAAATTTCTTAAGTTGTATTTCTCAAAATTACACTTTGAACAGCCCTATTTCCAGCTGAAGAAAGAAGCTGGGTATTGTAAAAAGCCATTATAGGAATGATAAGAAGTGCAAGAAAAATTTGTTGCTTAGAAAAGCAAGGAACCTCCTCAGACATGAACTTACTGAATAGAAGCACTGGAAGGGCAGATTGTGAGGAAGTACAGCACTGCAGGGCCAGAATTTGTAGCATTCCTTTACTGCAATTGATTCCAGGACCGTCCCTGCTTTGCTATGCTGCAAACAGGGGTTTTCTGAATCTACTGCAGATCAGGACTGTACCCACACTGCAACCAGCACATCCCAGTGGAGCTGGGAGCCTCTGCTTCCCAGTCTTTTCAGCCAGGAATACAAGCGTTCATCCGACTGCAAAACAGTTCTAGTCAGCATTTACCTAAACTGCAGGAGATACAGGGAAAACCATCCGAAATCCTGTGTAACTCTATTCTCTCTCCAGGAGCGTGTAAGTAGCAACCTTCCTTCCACCACCCAGGCACACTGACACTGTTTTAAATGGCGTTGCTCTCACTGTTTTTCTAACGTGCCGTATGGATTTTACAGCCACCACCACTTCAGCTCTGTGTTTGGATTAACCCACAGGTTATTTCTCTGTGGTTTGCCTTCTAGTCAGTCTCCTACCCCAGGTCCAGGAGGCAGTTTGCTGGAAGAACAGAAACCACTGACAGCAGAAGCTGCCAGAGACCAGGTATCCAGGAGAAACCTCTGCGTTCCGGGGGAAAACTCCTGGGGGAGAAGGCAGGAGCGGGACTGGAGCAATGCCCTGGAATAGATGAAGATATGGTTTGAAGGAACAGGTTTCCAACAAAAACATGGCAATACAGGACTGGAAAGAACCCACATCCAGTCAAACTCAGCTGCAGGCACCACAGAAAAACACACCAGTGAGAGGTCCCACATCCCCTGCTGGCTGTGACACCGCAGATGGGAAATAACAGCAGAAAATTCACAATCCATTTAGTATCCTCTCCTTCCACCGAGGAGGGATCCCCCACACTCAGAACACATCTGGCAGATGTTTCCCAAACCTTTTAAGACTCCCATGAAGATGTTGTAGCAGAAGAAGATGAGAGGGCCCTAAATCAGCTGGGATAGCAGCATTCCCACACAAGCACCCTCTCTCTCAAGCCAGTAGGACTTCAACATGGGTGTCATGACCTCAATTTGCCCCAAACACCCCACCAAACATTCTGGGCTCCAAACATGACCAATGGGATGAGCATTTCAGAAGACACATTGAGTGATACCTCCAGGGATGTTCCAGCACCCAGTGATGGGATTTCTCTTTCCTTTTTCATTCAGACAAGAAGTCTCTCATTAGTGCCCAGAGATTTCAGGACTCAACTCCCATTCTCCAGCAGGCAACTGAACTTTTTCATGGCTTTTTTGTGAAGTTTCTCAAAATCTAGCATTTATTTCATGGGAAGTTCCATCTTTTTCGATGAGGTTTTACTCTAAAAGGAAAGGTAAAAGAGGATTTCTGAACTTTTCCATGGAATAAAAACTCTAAAATTTGTTTCTTTGAAAGAGAGTAAGTCGGAATTTTCAACTATTTTCTATAAATTGTTAACTTTAGTTCATATATACTGTTCTTATATTATTTAACAAAGGGAAATATAGGAAACTGGTTATTCAGGAATTAAATATAACTGCTCCCATTAATTCATAAAGCATCTAAGTTTTATTCCGTTTCGAAAGTCATTAATGACAGTAGCAATGCAATACACGCTGAAGGCTTTGCTCTTCTTTCTGCTTAAAGCTTCTCTCTGTGTGCTGAAAGTTTCATCGCATTTTTACTAACAGAACACATATAAAAGATGAAATCAAATTTCAAGCAAAATATGCTGTTTCTTTTTGCACCATCTTATTCTTCTGAAACATTTTCCAAAATGGAATTTTTTTTTTTTTAATTATTTGTGAAATTGCATGAAAAAGATACCACATGGGCATATTTCCACATAAAAAATTCATCAGATTTTTCTGACAAACTCTTTTCCGGCTAATTGCACTGGGATTTTCACGAGGAGGGCCCCTAAAAACCTCACTGAGCTGAATACAGAATTTGGTTTCCTCTGTATACTTCCTTTTGGGATCTTGAGTGCACATACTTGCCCGGTATGGACTTTTCCTTTCAAAATTAACCTGTTCTCCATTTCTCAGATAAACAGACCATTAAGAAACGTCTCTTAGATTGCACAAAGTGGTTGCTTATATTGAAAATACACGTGCAGGAAAGTTGGTGCCCCATCACGTCCCTTTATGACAGTTTCAGTTCCGGCTCTCATTTGTTACATCCCGACTTTTGCTCCTGTGAATGCTGATCAAGCTTCTGCTGAGCCTGGGGAAGGGGCAGGAAGGTTTTGTACCAAAGTGTTTATTTGATTCGTTTTCTCCCTTTTTTCAACATCAGAACCAAGGTGACCAGAAGTTTGTGTTAATTGGCAATAAATTAGATTAAATAAAAATTCCCCAAATAGGGACAGTTTTGCATGCAATAACTGCTGCAGTCACTTGTGCTTCTCCGCCTGCACTGGAATTTAAAACTAAATAAAATCAGCCTTATAAGCACAACGACAAAGCAAGCAATAATTTCACCAAGGAAACACTCACCACTCTAATAGCACTAACGTGCAAGTGTTAAAATGAAGATGCCAGAGCTTTCACAGAAATATATTTCACATCCATCTACTGTAAACAACATCAGACTCTTTACACGATGACAAATCAAAGTGCACAGGATGCTTATTCTTAGAACAAGCAGGTACAAAACATTCCTATCACAGATGATTATATAAAATAATAGACCTAAACCTGACATACAATCACATGAAATTATTTTTAAGATTTAAGCAGTCTTTTCTTGCAGACAGAGTTCATCTTCCTACCATTCTGCTTCCTTACGTGGCATTAATTCATATTATTGAACCAACACATCTTGTCTGACTGGAGGCATGTAACACCACTAAAGTCCAAACTTCCTAAATCCTCTCTGTCATTTAAGAGTTCCTGATGGTCTGAAGTGCATATTTGAAACGTCAGAAAATCAGAGTGTTTGACACTGTCAGATTTTGTCCCAGATTATTTGTCACAGAAGGCTCTCAGGGTCAGGTGCATTAGAAGTCTCCAGGACTGACTACCTGCTGTGGATTATTTTACAGGAATGAGGAAGTCATAGCGGAGTAAAGGGTGTCAAAATCTCAACCTGTAGGGCAGCAAAAGCCCCTGCATTTTATCGTGGTTACAAAGTAATAATCCGAGAAGGATCCTAAAGGATGAAGTCGAGCCCATTCCCATCTCCCTCCTGGTGGAACAGGGTGCCCAGAGAAGCTGTGGCTGCCCCATCCCTGGAAGTGTTCAAGACCAGGCTGGATGGGGCTCTGAGCAACCTGGGATAGTGGGTGGCACCCTTGCTGATGACAGGCAGTTTGGAACAAGATGGTTTTTACTGTCCCTTCCACCCCAAACCATTCCATGACACTTTACAAAGGCAGAACCTGCATGAAGGAACACTTAAGTTGAAATTTAAGACCACACAGGTTCCAGGCCTGGATCAAAACAGGATTTCTCCACTGCCTGAGGAGTGGCTGTGCTTCCATTAACCAGCAGCACAAAACCAAACCTCCACCCTGAACATCCTCCCAGTGTGAGCTCATCTAAACGGAAAAAGCTTCAAATCTTAGTAGTCTGTATCTAGGGAGAAAAGAGGAAGTAGCAAAGAAAATAAAGCAATTATTAGTAAATCAGAGAAAATTCTTCTACTTCCATACAAACTCCTTTATCAATTTCTTGAAAGAACTTTTTGTTAGTTAACTGAGGGGTTTCCTACTTCTTTTTTTTCTGTGTTTTCATGTTTGTTTCCTGTGGTTTGTACAAAATAAAACTCTGCTTCCCCAGCCAGTAAGGAATTAACAGACACTGTAAACTGAGTCATGACATTTGTATTAGCTCATTCTTGTTATCAGCTTGATATTCCCCCTACCTCCTCCCATTCTCCAGGTTTCTGAAGGAGGCCACGGTGTGGCAGCCCAGTACTAAAAACAGATGGCTGACAGGGTCAGCAGTGCCCAGTGAAAATTTATCGAGGCATTAAATACATGGGGAGCAAATATTCAACTCTTTTTGCTGCAGTCACAGATGGCAGGAGTGAGAGGGACACGATTACTTGGTCTGCTGCTGAAGGAGCCCACTCCATGCAGATGTAGTCAAATACTGTATTAAGGATCTTCTCTCAGTCACCTTTGCAGGGAAATGTTTTGCAGAATAACAGATCTGACAAAATTTCTTTGTGAAGTTTCAACTTAAAATTACCTTTTTCAGCATCATTCCGCATAATTCATTATATGACTTTTATTTTAGAAAGGTGAGTAATACACTAGCTCTTAAATAGTCATAAAATAACTTTTAACATCTTCCACTTCTCCCTCTGAGAAGCACAGCAGCTGATATAATGGTGAGTTAAAAAAATAAACAAGTCCACAAAACTCAAAACCCACCATTGTGAAGGAGACTCATACAGGGAAAACAGAATATGAGTCAGACAGAATATTAGAATAATAGTTCAATTAAAAGACTCCAAAGTGTATGTGTGTCTTCTCATCTCTGAAGTGTGAATGACGATTTCCCTCTAGAAAATTCTAAAATAAGTATCCAGAGAGCTCCAAGTCTGGGTGCCCTGCATCAAACCTCCTTCTACATCCTGGACAAACAAGCAAGTCTGTGAAAATGTCTTTTTTTTCTCATTACAAATATGTTCTGATGTGACTTCAGCCTCCTGAGCTGTGACCTCATCCCACCTAGCAAGCGGAGTAGATCTGCAGGTCTGATCACTGTTTGGAAGGAGAGAGCCAAGGAAAACCTCACCTTGTCCCACTGCTCTGAGGCTGATTCAGCGAGTGGAACTTTCTCTTCTGAGTCAGCCCTGAGTCACTGGTGGGGCTCAGTGCTATGGGACAAGGGATTTCCAAAGGAGACGTGTTTCCACTGAAATACAAACCAAGCTCCAGCTGAGCACTAAACACAGCTCTCTTCAGCCAGGACAATGAATGCAACAGCTTTATGTGTGCAAAAACTCAGAAAGTCAAAGAGTCTTTTATTTCCTGCATCTAGAAACTAGATGACTTCATCTAATTATGAAACAGTAAAACCTTCACATCAGCCAGTGACACTGCTCTGTCTTCCCAGGGGCTCAGTCTCCTCATCACTTCCACACACAAAGAATTAGAGCTCTAGTCTTACTCCTCCCGCCCACATTTGCCTTACCAAACAGAGCCATATACGGGCTTCATACTCCACCACCACAGCTCCTCTTCCCTCCCTGCAAAATGGAGCTGGGAGCACTGGATGTGCAGCCCCATGTAAGCCCAGTTTTCCTCTAGAAAAGCCTGCAGCCACAGTAACAGGGCAAGATGATGAGGGCAAGGGTAGGAAATGCTGCAGGATCTCCAGAGCTCACTCAGTATTTAAACCCTTTCCTTCCTTACCACAGGTTTTTGTTCCTACAGAGAGTCTTCTTAGCAAGCACAGGGCAAAAAAGTGTCCATTTGCAAACCCTTGCAAGAATTCATCTCTGTTTAACAGCCTGTGTGAAAAAAAATCTTTTTTTTGTTGGTGTTTAAATTCCCAGACAGGGATAGTGCATGGGACCTACAGGCTTTTGTCCATAATACCTGCCAGGACAGGAGAAATTGCTTCAGCTCTTCTCTGGTGCCTGGCACCAGACACTCTGTTTCTGCCCTGATTTTACTCAAGCCCTTCCATGTGCCATCCTCTGGAATATCCATTGGGAGTTCCTGAGGGGCTGAACATTGGCCATGCTACCCCACTCAGCCCCAAGCTCTTCTTTTCACCACCACTTCGTCCCTCCCGCGGTGCCCATGCTGGTGCCACAGCAGCTTGGCCACTGGCCTCCAAAACATTGGCAGCTCTCTGGGGAAAGCACAGCCCTCAGGCTGCTGAAAGTGCAGCCAGTGCTCAGGGCTCTGTCACCTGGTACCAATAACTGATGTTAAATCCAGAGCAGACACCCAATTCCTTAAGTCTTCCAGCTATTGGCACCATGGGATCAAGCCCACAATCAGAATGTTGTTTTAAAAGAATAATCTCCACAGGGAGGGAAATGCACAGGACCCACAGCTATCCCACTGAATATGCAGAGTTGCAGAGGGTACACATGTTCTCACCATATCTGGCTTTGACTTCTTCTTTTGCTTTCTTATTTCCATAAGCCTTTCCCTGCAAGGTAGAAAATTATCCCAATTCTCTGCTCATTTCAGTGCTAGCTTTAGGTGGACAGATAACAATACAAAAATCCTTAAGGAGAATTTCAAGGCATCCATAGGCCCCATTTTAGAGGTCTGGTACAGCTGCCTAACTGTGTGTTAGATTGTCATACATTTACATACATTTACGAAGTACATGTGGCTTTCTCACCAATGCAGCTAGCAAAGCTTGCTCACTAACCTCCAATTTTAACTCAGCAAAACCTTTTCTTTTTTTCCATAGGAAAATGCCAGTTCCTGAAAAATATGCATATATATTCTGCAGGAACAGATTGATTGAATCAAATCTTCTAACAGCGAGCAAACACACTTCCTAGGGAAACCTGGCTGGTTTCCTGCTAGCTCCTGGCCTCCCTGGGAGCCTCCCTGGTGAGCAGCATGTCTGGGCTCACAGGCTCCCTGCTGCAATCATCACGGGGAGCCCTGTCCTTTTCTGTTTAAAATTGTGAATTAAAAATGTTTCTCTTATTAATTAAACGAAATTTCATATTCCTGCTCCATGGGAAGTGAAAAATTCCAAGATACTTAATTTTAATACAGAAAGGATGTGAGGGTGGTGATAAACTTGCCGATTTCTCCCTCTAGAGGAATTTGAGGTTCTGATGAGCCCTTCTTACACATGATTGCTTATTCCATTGCCCACCACTGGCTGGGTAAAGACAACTGGTGGAAATCCAAACCCTACAAATTAGGATTTGAAAAAAATTAAACTAAACAACTGCTATGAGTTTAACAACAAACAGGAGCCTACAATCCCCAGAGACCAACCATGGCGAGCAGCTGGCAATAAAACCTGATTGCATGTGGAAGTGGTTAGGAAAAAAAAACCCAAAACAATAATACAACTTCAGCACGCAAATTCAAACTTCTAATCCCACCCAGGCCTTGGGAAAAAAAAAATAATCAAGTAGCAGGAAGAACAACTCAATTTTTAAGCAGCACTTTCTGATCGTGAATCTCAGAAAGTTTAATGTAGTTAAAAGCTTTACAAATAGAAAAACACACATAAAAAGTAAAAAATAAGGAAGATGAGCAGGCCAGAGGTAGGTGAGCAGAGCATGTATCACAGCCACAGCCCAGCACCCAACCTTCAAGAATTTATCAAGGTGAGTTAAAGACTCAGTTTCTCAGTGCATAAACCTCGTGCTCTTCCAAGTTGCTGCCAGTGAGCCCTGGACTGCTCTGCTCCCACTGCCCACAGGCAGAACGGCCCCTGAAGGTGGCAGGATTTCCAAACAGCAAGTTTTTCAGCTGGGCTGATACCAACGTGATCATCTTCTCCCTCGCAAAATCCACTTAAATGAAGTCTTCCTCTTTAGGGACATCCTCCATGGCAGGTATCTGCATCCCTCTGGGTGAAGGTGCAACCAAGAAATATATTTTTGGTCTTACGGTAGCCTGCGTTCCAACAACACATTTCCTCCACGAGGAAATGACAGAGCCTTGTCTTTGCCCATCCCAGAGAACAGCCAAAAAGCCCAGAGACATCTGCCCAGGATCCTGAGGGAGCATTTTAGCTGCAAGCATTGTAACATCTAGGCCAGCATGAGATAATGTTTTGGCTATCTGCTTGAGGTAATTTGCATGACGAGGATGTGATCCTTTCGTGGCTGGTGTTAACATTTCGGATTAGGGCTGCAAAGGGTGTTGAGAGAAATGAAGTAGACATCTGGTCATACTGTTGGAATTTATGTGGGAAGAAAGACAAGTATCTGCAAACCACCAAAAAACAAGATTTAAACATAGAAAAGGGGGAAAAAAAGTCGTAGGTCAGCTGGCCAGGATGGCAGGTAAGAGGAGGTTGTTCCTCCTGCTGCATTTTCCTCTGTGCACTACACCACTGCTGGGCAGTGTAAATGCAAAGAGCATTTCCATGTTGAAAGATACAGAGGGGTTCTCTAAACCACTCGTGCAAAGAACAGTGTGATTAGATTTTCTGTGGCAAGAAACAGACTTCCAGAACAGTTTAAAACAGCTCTTAAAAAACCACAAAGCTCTGCCTTGACACAGCCTTGCTACAAGCATGACACATCCACCCCTCCTTGCAGCAAAGGCATCAGGGTAGGTGTTGAAGAAAAGCTTGGTATCAAAGATGAACAAATTAATTTCTATCCTGATTTTTTTCTGCATTTTGAGTCATCACTTTTTTGCTTTTTTTGCTGCCATTTCTTTGATGCAATAGCTGGGAAACCTGTGGGAAGAGAACCCAGGTTATCTTGCAACCAAGTCAGCATCCAAGCCTCCAGATCATGGCATCTTTCTGCACATAAAGGGCAGCTACAGGCACAAGAGAAATATCCCATATGAAAAACAAATCAGAGGAGAAACTTAACATTTATTACTTCTTTTGACAGAATTTTTTTGTTTATTTGTTGGTAATAGATTTTTGAAGGGAGGAAAATTTACCTGATTACAATGAAAGCATTCTCATTTTTTTTAATAATTCTCAGTTTATTTAAAAGCTTGGAGTTCACACTGCTCAGAAAAGTGGCAGCTCCAGCAACTAAGGCATACTCCAAACCTAGATATTTATTATAAATGTTATTTGCTGTTTTAAAAGAAAAATGTCTTCCAGTAGAGGACATGCTGCCTCTTAAAGGGAAGGAGGAGTTTCCCCACAGTCCTAAAAAAAAAAATCTTACTTTTTAAATTGGTAGTCTTACACATATTTGAGGCAGAGCAAATTTACTCAGTCATTAAGACCCGTGTTTTGAATGATGCATTATTTTCATCTGCAAGGAAACATCTCCAACCTTTGGGAGTCCCAGATCCAAATAGTTATTTTTAAAGTTAATACTTGATATAGCCACCTTTCTCACAAAATGGACTTGCAGGCACCACTGAGAGTTCTCAGTTTGAGAAAGGAACTGAACCCAAAATTTCTAGAACTTAGAGAGCACTTAGAGTGTTTTCAGAATTGAATTATCAACTCAAGCAGAAGTGGACAGGACCCATGAACTCATAATGCCCAGTCAAACTGAAGATCAAAATAAAAAAAAGTAGGCTTGTCTTGCACTTTCAAGTGAAATTCCAATGTCCCCAGCATTGAAAGTGAGTGCTTGCAAAACTTAATATAGGAATCCTTTGCACCTTCATATTTTATGCGAGTTCCTGAGTTAGGAGCAGATGGGTTTTGCAGATTTAAGTCTTTGGGGTTTGACTGCTTGAGGTGCACTTAAATACTTCTCATTGCTACTATTATAATGAACATATTTCACCAGTTAATAAGGTAACAAACTTTGAAATGCAGGCATATGGGCAGCGTGGGACTTCAAGCGAACTCGTGTTTCTGTGGGATGGAACAGCCTTGTGCCATCAAAGGTGAAAATTGTTAATGGCTGGAAGTCCAACATCTGCTACACCACCTTTACATGGTTTCATGTGAAAACAAAATCCATATGAAACACTGGTAGGAAGCAGGGCCTCGTGAGCTCTCTTCAGGCTCACAGGATGCCCTGACCATTCCTGCGTGGCACATGCCCAGCCTCCAATTTCACCTGTCACAGGAAGCAGGGCTGTACAGCACTTCAGTAAAATACCAACCTTACACTTCTTCTGCTTTTAAACTACATCATTATTTAATATTTTAGGGGGATAATATTTTTTAAATTAACATTGATTTCTATTTTACGCTTTTTCCTGTAACACTAGAAAGCTTCAAAAATGAGACTGTTGTGGAGATTGATTTTGCCTTACCACCACTTGCTTTATCACCATTCTGCTTCATAAAAGACACTTGTTAAGAAAAAATTAGGCTGGTTTTAATTTTATCAGTGTTCACCCTGAAAACAATACTCAAAAACTTCAACAACAAGCAAAACTGAAGATCCCTCCCACCTTGAAAAGTTGGTATCTGATTTGCAACAATTTTTCTTCCAAGACTTCTAAACTTTTTAAAATACAAAGCAAACATTGCAAACCCATTCTCCTCATTAGAAAGGATCCTGTCTCACATCCCTCCATATTTTAGGAATAGAAATTGTTGAAACTTGCACATTCTGGTGCCCTAATGAGGCTTAAGGCAGAGGTCATTCCTCCAGTTAAGGTTGTGTGTAGGTACTTGCACAGATGAGTTGTTTGAAAACCTTCTGTGATTTTTTAACAGCTATAATTAGAAACACTGGCACAGCTGAGTGAATCAGTGCAGCCACACCAGTGCTGGACAGTAGTAAAAATGTGCCTCCCTCCCTCAAGGAAGAAGAAACCACACATACATTACTCTGCTGGTTAAAAAAAGAGAATTACCATGCCCCTAATTAATTAAAAAATATGCAAAGGCCAAGCCCTGGGAGAGAGTTGTGGTAATGGAGTTAACCGGCGTTTCCATGGAATAATTTCTTCTTGAGAGTGTATTTATTAAGTGAATGTGGGTGTTGGTCACCTGACTCAGTACAGACTCTTCATGAGCTATTTTACAAATTACTGCGAGAAACAGGTATCACCAGGACAAAACTTCTTCATCCTAAGGAGGAAAGATGAAGCATGTCAGGTAAATCACATCCAGCAATGCCTGCTCCCTCCACTGCTTGTAACTGGAGCCCAAGAGAGATCAGCTCTGATAACGATACCTTCTTCAAATGTCTGTAGGCATGAAGAGCATGCAAGATAATTCCTGCTCTAGCTAAGGCTCCAAGAGACCACAGCAACAACAAGCGTTGGTTTAGAAGAGAAATATCCCACTTAGGGCAAGAGCTGCACCAACAGTCAATGAAAGCAGAGGTACCACTTACTACATTCATGGGGCACAGCTCCTGCAGCTCCACAAGCAATCCCAAAGGCTTTTGGCCAGACTGCCTGAGTGGCAAAAGGTTGGATGACTCCTAGTGGATAAACCACATCCTGCCATTGGTCAGGAGGAAACCTGTGGACTTCCAAGTCCCTTGAGCACAAATTACTCAGAGAAAAATCTATGAGGGTTTTATTAGTAGCAGTAGTAGTAGTAGTAGTAGTAGTATTCAAAATAAAAGTGCCTTAAAATAGCATGACCAGGAAGGGTGGATGCAGGGAGCTGACATCTGACAGATGTTGGTAGTTAAGAAAAACTCTGGAACCCAGCCCAAAGACTCACTGACTGAAATAGGCTTGACACCCAGACCTAACCAGAGAAACAAATGCCCATATCCCTCCATCCTCTGGTGCCTGGGTGCCAGATGTGTCAGCGTCTAGTCCACAGCAGAGAGGCCACAAAGTACTTCCTCGCTGTTACAAACAAAACCCAGTCCTGGCATGTGTCATTTAATAAATGTGCCTTTCAGTGCTTAATGTTGTGGTTCCCAAACCAGCCCAAGCAGCAGGAAAGGAGGATTAGTGTCTTTCCAGAGAGGATGCAGCAGTGAGTCACGATCTCAGCACTGCTGTGAGTCACTTCAACAGTGCTGCTGAATGGCTCAGCTATGAACATAAAGTGACAAAACACTCCCTTTGCATTAGAGATCACGGGCAAATCCCCAAATCCAGACTGGGAGATATCTGTGGTCCAACCCTGTATCCGGATAAGAACTTCCCCTCTGCTTCTGCTCATTTTTGTGATGACAGGAAGCAGAGAGGAGCCGATACATGAGACAACTGGACTGTAGCTATGTTTGCAACTCTGTCCCATCACCCACTGGAGCAATGAGCTGCACCAGAGTCCTGACTTTTCACCTACTGTGGTAGGTGCTGCTTCCCAAGAGTCTGTGGCAGTCCTTGACAGTCATCCCTGCACCTCACTGGGAGGAGCACAATATCTGTGGCTTGGAGCAGGACAACCCTCCCAAGGCACAGGGTCACAGGGAACAAGGAGATTTTCCTTGCCTTTCAGTGGGCAGAAAAAAGCATCCTCATTGGGACAAATCTCTAATAAACATCTCTTTTCCTAACCTAGGCCCAAACATCATGCCTGGATTTGAGTCAACATCTTTCCTGTAGACAAGTGACTTCCCTGATCAGAGGTTGGACCTTCACTGGAAAGCCTTCATGTTTTCTGGTAGCAATGTCACATAACTTCAGCCCTCAGCTTAAGCTCAGCTCAGCTCGTAAAATGATCCCAGGAAAAGGCAATTCTGAAGACATTGCCTGCTGAGCCAACCAGACTATTCACCCCCAGCCCTTCTTCTCATGTGCATCAGAGTGAAGTGAAACTAGGTAGATAAACCTAGAGGTCTCCAGGAAATGAGTCCTGTAGGCAAATCTAAGCTCTTGCAACAAGACACCTCTGTTGTTTCTGAGAGGATTTTGCATATAAAATAAAGCAGCAGCTCACAGTTTAATGAAATCACAGCAGTTCGTGGCAGGATATAATAGAATACCTGGCATTTAGATGGAGACCAAAAAAACCTTTCATTATATAAAAACTCCAGATCACAATAGCTACTTCACACTTTCAGATTACATACTTTAGTAAGTAAAACAGAGCAGGGAACAAACCATTCTCACTACTGAGAGACTTACCTGGATGCATTATCCAGTTACTTCTGGATGACTGCAATTTCAGAATTGCTTCACTGCATCTCAAGTTCAAATTCCCTTGGAAAAGGAAGGAAAAGCTTGCATGCAAGAAAAAAAAACATATCTAGAAAACAAAGGTTGGAATTCAGATTGTGCATGAGTTGCATTTTCCAGCTGTTTCTGTCAGTACTTTGCTGCCAGAAAGCCCTAACTCTTTGTCTCCACTTCTGAAAGTATTATATAATAGAGAGTTTATGGAAAAGACAAAGGAAAGAGCTGCTAAAACCTTTTCTTTACTATTTAATTTTCAGCAAGGTACATAACAGTTCAAAGAAAGTGGTATCCAAGCAACAGGTTTGAAAGGGGCAAAGATTGTTCAGTCAATTATCATAGCCTGAACATGCTGTTAACTGGCATAATTGCCTTTGATGCAAAACACACTTTTTATAGTTCTATATAATCACAGAATATCCAAAAGATATATTAATAATGAAGAAAACCATCTCTTGGAGTATTCTTGTCACATCCAGCTCACACTCATACACATTTTCTCCTCTAGCCAGAACATCATATCTCACAGGAACTAAAAGCTGACACCTTAAAGCAATATATTATTTCGATTTTCAGTTAACTACAGCCAGAAAAGTAAGATTTCTTCAAAACATATATATATGCATTCAAAACATACTTCATGTCAAATCTCCCTCTCTGAAGGGACTAAAAATAATTTTCCACTGTTTTATTCCCTTAGCTCCATGGAACTGTCATAGCTGAAAGATTATGGGTAGGATTCTACATAGGCATTATTAAAGAAATAATAAATAACATAGCACCATAGAGAATCTTTTATATCAGAAGAATATATGTTAACCATGGCCTAAGTGCTCCCCTGTGATAGCTGAGTCAAGGTTACAGGTGATGATTCACAAGCCAGAAAGAGCATAGCTTGACTTTCAGAGTTTCCATGGTTGGCAGATAGATACTCTCTATTCCTGCAATGAACACAGCTGATGGAAAGACAGCAAATGGATAATCTTAGAATGCTGTATCTGCAGAACTGGGCAGCAGTCCTGGAAATATTCATATTTAACAAGCACAGTGCTGTTCAGACATATAAAATGGTGTGTATGTGCTTGGAGCATTAGGCTTTGGTTCAAAAGCCAGGACTGCACCTTATGATGTGACAATGCTCCCTCAAAACTGCCACAGACCAGGCTGTTTCCTGCACAGATTCAAAAATGAAAAGAATTCTCCCAAAGGAATATATCTGGCAGTGTAGAAATGAGAAGACAGGTTACCAGGCAGCAAGAGAGCATCAGCGAGGAGCTACAGCCATCAACCTTCCCTCCCTGATCCAGAGCTGCTCTGGCAAAACCTGAGCCTTCCCTGTGGCATACCAGCTACTTGATGAAAGCACAGAAAGGAAGGAAGGCATATGGCATCTGTCTGTTTCCTAGCAGAACTTTTTGTCTCAAATCTCTTCCTGTCTGCACTCCCCTGTGCCAGAGAGATCCTGGGTACAAGGATGGGGAGACTCTTCTCTGTTGCCCTGTTGCAGACCAGCCCCTCCCTCTCAATCCTCCTCCACTTGGCGCCAAGGGATCCTATACACCTCCACGGTGATTTCAGCAATCCCTTATGAAAGGGGCAGTTGGAAAATCACCTTTTGTCTCAAACAGGAGACAAAACTTTGTCTTTTCTGTCATGTATCAATGTGCAAAGTATATGGTATGAATCACACTTGGAGATGAATACAGAGAAATGAACCGATTGTGGGCCAGCCTCACGGTTACCTGGTTTGGCTCCAAAGTGATGTCTGTTCTCCACTCAGATGCTTCAAGTCAACCTAAGCCTCAGGATAATTAATGGTAATCAATTCGTGTGGCAAGCCACTTTTTTTTGGAAGAAGCTTTCCAGAAAAGGCTCTTTAATGTGATACAAGGTCTTTCCAATAACTGTCAAATCTGATACCACTTGATATAAAGAAGAAAACACCTTAAAATATTCCCCATTTAAAAACTCTGCAACAGTTTTGATCATTGTTGAGTAAAGACATTTTTAAAATGCAAATTAACAAATGGAAGATTCAGCAAATCTGGCATCACCTAGACTGCAAACAAACAAAGAAAACTTCTTTTCTGGCAGGGAAGGTAGGTAAGGAAATGTCGCATTACTTGTGGAATGTACATTAACACCAACCTCCCAAGGCATACCAAATACCTCTTAGACAAATACATCAATAAGAAGAGGGATGATGGTTCTTAATAGGGATGGACACGATGCTCAAAACAAAGCTGGGGGCAGCAGTGACTGTGCAGAAGGTGACTGCAAAGTGCACATCAGCAACAGAGTCTGAGGAGAGGGACCAGTTGGTCAGAACTCACATAAATAAAACTATAAAGGAATCATAAGCTAATTTCACATGTGATACCGAAAGTGGCAAGAACGAGGAAAGTGTTACCAGCTAACAGATTCGTTTTTGCAGCTATCAGCTAAGACACACTCTCCAAAAATGTCACAGAAAACATATTATCATCGTACACTTCTGTGCTCATCCCCCTTGAAGCATAAGGGACTGAACACTCTGACGAGAGTTCAGGTCTCAACAATCACCTTGGGGGTACGACCCAAGTTGTTAAACTCTTCTTCTAAAAGTCAGTCTGAAAAATGTTAATACAACTCTTTAGTCTCTCCTGTACACTCAGTGGCTGATACACTGCATATCTTAAATATAGTCTTGCCACCAAGCTGTGCATTCGTAACTGATTTCAGACCAATTTTTCTTTGTTTATTACAAAGTGGTTTTAAATTAGAACTCCTGCTTTGAGACTGTGTACTTTGTTGAACCTAAAATTTCATGATTTTAAGTACAATTCTGAAAGCAGATACAAAGTAGTACACAAATGGAAGCCTCAAAACTAAATGTAAACCAAGCCAATACCAATAAGTAGTTGGCAGGTGCTGCTTGAGCTTGCCACCTACACACACAAAATTTGACAGAGAATGAAAGACAAGTACTGTACTTGTGTTCCACCTCAAGCCCTCTGAATTAACTGTTGGGACTGACATTTGGGAACATATTTCTGCAAAAATACAGTACAACGAAGTATTTGAGAAGCTCAGCTGTACTTCACTCAGCTGAAGTGGCACACCAAACTATCTGTACTAAGAGAAGGAGGTTGTAGCAAAGGATTTATTGTGCAGCTGGGGTGTAGATGATACCAATTCCATTCTCTTCTGCATTTTAGATATCCCACTTGAATGCACAAGCACCTCTATCCTTGAAACAGAGAGATCCCATCCTTAAAACGCTACCACCACCTCACAGCAGTGCTGTAAAATAAATGTATGCAACCTAACATGCAGCTGTGAAAACTGTGGCACCTGGCTCAATAACAGGATTTTATGTGGATTCACAAGATGACCTTCCATAGTCATCCTCCCAACAGATTAACTTTCAGATTTCTTCTTTTTCCTTTCTTGCTTTAGATGTCTGCAGCTGGTAAAGCTTCCTGGAGGTGCAAGATCTCACATCTAATTCTCTTAGGACTAATTTCTAAGGCCTAATTCTCTTAGGACTCCTCGCCTGTGAGAACAATCAGCCCCACAGGATATCCCTGGGCCTTTGTACCAGGCCCAAACCTCTGTTCAAAGATGATGAGCTTAAGTCCATTCTTGCAGCTCTGCAGGAACAGCAGCAAGGCTGAGTTAGGGAAGGAGTGTCATGGGAAATGGGACCTCTAGGATTTACCAGTCCATTTTGGGGCTCTTTGGGCAGAGATTCAGAGGAGCAAGTGAACCAAGGCATGGGGCTCCAGTGCACCACTGGCTTAGAGACTCTGCTGGTTCAGACACCATTCACACCATCTTCTTCTGGAGAGAATTAATATTTTGCTTACAAAATGGTTATTTCAGAAGCCTCTTTTACTTCATAGCTCCACATAATCCTACACTCTTAATTGTACTTCATTTCTTTAATGCAGTGTTAAGTCTTCAGGCACATTTAAAGGCTAGAAAGAACATTAACTGCTTTGTAGGTATTTTTAGGAGACATTTTGATGACTTTGTATCACAGAGTTCAGTTAGAGTTTTCTTTCTAAAAACAACTAAGTCATCAACATGATTAAAATATGAGTATTAAATCCTTTAAAGCATTTAGATAAGTTTGTGGCTAGAAATAGAAGAGTTCTTCGGTTTTTTGGAGACACAGGGCATCCAAAACTGTGCTGTGGTTTAAAAGCTAAAGATAACTTTGACTGAGAAAAGGTCACTGGACCTTCATAACCCATCTACAGGTTCAAGGTTAGAACCCACATAAATATTCTTTGACAACCTCAACACAATTCAGACCAAAAATTATCTCATACATACAGATTCTTAAAATTTGATCAGCCATCACTGATTTCCCTCAAATGTGGCAAATTCATTTGTGTTTATGAAAGAAATAAATTGTATTTGAGCAGGGAGGAGAGGCAACAAAGCATTAAACTAAAGACGCAATTGAAAATCTGACAAAGCCTGTTTAACACATCTGCTCACATTTGGTAAAGCACAGCCTCTTTCCCTGCAGAGCCACAGAGCTATGGATTTACACAACACGTAACGGGGCCAAGCCCACAAATCATCACTCAAGCATTATCCCCTTAATGCAAACATTCCTCCTCCTTTTAAAGGTTTTCATAACGTGAATAAGAACTACCCTCAGAAAACAGACTCTGGCAGGGTGAATGGACACTGAACAGAAGTTTAGCTAAAGAAATGTTGTTATGGTTCACAACACAACCAAGCTGCAGTGAGCACCACCAGGCCCTTCCACTCCTCTGGAGAATGCAGAGGAGCACAGCTCTCCAGCAGCAGCCACGGGACACAGGAAGCACCAGCAGATGGTGCTGTGAAAGCAGGCAGGTTTCTAAGAAAAATCAGCTTTTATGAATCAAAATTTGACAAGCACGGACGAGAAAATACCTTCAGTAAAGATACCACAGTAATATAATAATCCTTCCTTCAGAGAAAAATACAGCAAAAAAGTACAATTTCCCCCTCAACTCATCTGCTTTCAGGTGATTCTGCTTTCATTATAGTAGCACTGCTTTGTTTCCAGAGCACCAGTGCCAGTCACCATGCAGCAATATCCTCCTTTCCCATCAGCATATCTTCAAGGCATCATTCCTTCTTGATACTTCACAGATTTGCCTTGGAGGCAAGAACAGTTCAAGTCATTCATTTATGAAACCAAAGACATTCTCAGTGTTGTCAGAAATTGTGAAAAATTTGGGTACATGATTCCAGTGCCTTCTCTTTTCCTTTTGCTTGGCAGCATAAAGTAGCGCTGATTAAATAGATCTCACATTTGAATTTTTATTTCATATATTCTCTATTTAACAGCTTCCCGAGTAGGACTGGCTTTCAGCACATACAGGTGCAGCCACACAGCTGCAGAAGGATGGAGCACCACCTAAAATGGACTGCAACATTGGAGAGCCAGAGTGGGATCACTAAAGGAAGAAACTGGTGATAAACCGAATCAAGATATTTAATTTCACTTTTAGAAAGTGATCACGGACCCAAGCCTGACAGAGGTCAAGAAGTGTTTGGACAACATTCTCAGGCATGCAGTGGGATTCTTGGGGTGTCCTTGATGATCCTGATGGGTCCCTTCCAACTCGGCATGTTCTGTGATTCTATGAAAAACAGCCATGAAAAATGTGATCTGAAGTGCCCAAAGAGGCAAATCCCCTCACTGGGAGCAGGGAAGGGATCCCCACCACATGAGCTGTGCCAGGATGCACAATAGGAACATGCCAGAGCCAACCAATGTGCTCTGGTCAGCCTGGGCAAGACTTACTGATGTAATGCAATAAAAAAACCCAACAAAAAAACCTCCAAACCCCATGTATAGTTAAAATGTAGGTATTTGATATACATTTCTACATTTATTTATTTGTAGAAGTTTATTTCATGTTCGCTAAACCAGGAGCTGAATCTTTATAACAACATAAAATAAGGTATGAGGTATGTGAGTCTCTCTTTGGCTTAGGAACCATGTTATCTTTAATTAAATATTTAATCATTAGGTGCCACTCTGGGACTCAGAAGACCTGAGTTTCCTGGCCCAACTCAGCATTTTGGTCTGTGATAAGACATTCCAGCTGCCAGCGGGGAGATAAATCAGCAGCAGAGGGGAGGGAAGAGCAGCACTGAGTCCTGGAAGGAGCAGAAGCAGCTTTGCTGGGCTGGAGCAGCAAGGACAAACAGGGGTGAGGTGAAAGAGATGTGGGGCAGGTCTGAGGTGTTGACATCCAAGGCAGAGCTGCTGGGAAGGTGTGGAGGAAGGGGAGAAGGGTGGGAAAGAGTAGGGGAATGCAGTATCCTGGATGGATGCAATCTGGGAACAACTGTAAACAGGTAACTCACTATACCCCATCACTAATCCTAATTAACAGCCTTGGATATCAAGGACCTAATTTGTGTAGAGGCTGAGCTTGAGACTTTTGGCTGCTTTGGGTTAGCTCAGCCCACCACTGCCTGCACACAGGAGTGGGATTTCAGCCCCAAGGACTGCCAACCCACGGAGTTCATCAGAACCAGGTCTTTTTAAGGTGGTCTGTGTACATATGGGAGGGAGTGGGCAGCATTTTTCCTCTCTGATTGAAGAGTCCATCCTTTTCCTGTGCATTTTGAAACAGAGGTTAGACCAGCTTTGAAGACATACCTCACAAAGCTGTTTACCTGCAAGGACGGATTTCCCCCTGCACATTTCCATGTCAGTTGCTAGCCAGCTATTTTACATCAAGGTTTGTCTTTGGCAACCAGTTTCACAATGAGAATATTCACACCTGGCTTCTCTCACCACAGCATTTAGCTCCAGGCAGAGAAAGAGCAGTGGCAAAGTGGCCACTCTCCATTGGGGATGCACCACTCGCCTCCCACACTGGGTCACACTAAATACTTATAAATTCTCTTTTTATTTACTTATGATCAATATAAGAGAAGCAGAGAACTCACCTCACTCACTGCACCAGAACACACATTAATTTGCTGTATCAGTAGAACAATTCATGTGTTGATTTAGTACTCATTGTTCCTATGATCTCTCCCTCAGCATTAAACTTCTCTCTTGATGCCCTGCTTGATTTTAATGGGACCTTAAATTAGTGAAGGACAAAGCACTCTGAGCCACATCTGTTTCCCCTAAGAATTTTTATGCTATTGCCTGTAAAATATTTCTATGTGTTTCAAAGTGAAAGGTCAAAAATTATCATGAGGTTGCTTCCTCCTACTGAAGCACTGTTTTCCCACCAAGTCATTGATTTGCATGCAATCAGAAAGTTCCCCTTGCTTAATACCTTTGTCAATCCTAAATCTTTCATTACCTTGATGAAGAAAACACATGATCCATCATTTGACACTCTTCCTGGATTAATATTTCTTCCTGGATTAATATCTCCACTAGAGTTAATTGTCTACATTTTTTTCTCTTGGACTAGTGGTAGAGACAACAGGTCATGTTGTAATGTTGCATATATCAGATCTTATCTCGATGCTGACTGATGCAAGGAATTGACATTTGCTGTCTGCCTCTGTTTCCTGGACGAGGGCATGCATTTGGATCATAGATCAGCCTTAGGGTCCCAACATGTACCTTTTCCCCTCATGAACAACCCTTCAGCTCTTCATCTACAGCAGAAAAGTATTCTTTCATTCCACTGGAACATTCTACCTTTAGCCTTATTTTATTTGCGGTCCTTCCTGACATCACTGTTATCAACTTCTACCGGTACAACAGATCCCTCCAGCACAAAACCCAGCACTTTCCCCAGGACATGATACAGAATATGATGGGTTTAATTTCACTTTTTACCACACCAAAAAGAAAAACCCTGAAGTGTGAGCAGCAGGCAGTGGATATAGAGTTTGCTCAATAGATAAGAGGAGCATTTTGCAGCTGCAGAGCACATTTCAGCTGAGGGCCTCAAAAAATAAAATAAATTTCACAAGAGCCTTTCTGAGATACGGTTTTGTGAGGTTCATTTAATTAAGGTTTAGTTGAAGAATGAGGGTAATATTTGGGTTTTTGCAGAGGAAATCATGACAGTGACAACTATATTTCTCATTCATTATGTGAAATTTGTGATATTTCTGGAGCAGAATTTTATAATAAGCTGTGAAGACAACCCTGGATAATCTTTTTCACACCAGAAAATTTTTAAAAACCTGCAACTCCACTATGTCAAACCATAATTGATTTCATATCGACCAGTGGTGTCACTGTGGAGCAAAACACACCACAAAAGCAGAAGAGAGCAATTGTGTGGAAAATAAGTGACAGGATTATTGAACCACCTTTATCTGATATTGCATGGGAAGATGACTTGCCATTCAGGCAGAAATTATATGCAAAAAACCATCCTTAAACTAGGAAAACAGTTAATTAACACACTCAGGTTCACAGATGTTTTAATCAAGTGCAGTCTAGATGATTGAAAGTGTAACTGTTTGCTATCCTGAGTAAAAGACTTCAAAATAAATCTTCAGCATTAAATCCTGACATGAATATGGACCTTCTAAGGACGCAAAAATTTACAATAAAATTAGCATAGGCATTTCTTGGCAATTCAATTAGCTTAAAGAAATGCATGGTTTTTCACAGATCACCAAGAATCTGTCACTTTCAGGAGCTAAAAATTAAATAGTATATACCTCAGGCAGTACAGAAATTCCGAGAATATTAGCCATATTCTTATGGTTGTATTATCTTATGAAATAATAATTTCAAATCTTTTTTGGGGAGTGGAAGGAGGAGAGCCTTTGGGAGAGTGAAAATGGAAGGATAGGTCACTACTGCATGTTGTAGGCAGAGTGAGTCTGCCTTGGGTCTGTCTCGGTGGCCTGAATAGTCCTGGGAGATTCATGTCACCACCCCTTAAAATGGAAGCACAGGTCGAGTGAGATGCCCTGAAAATGGATTGAAACTGTTGCACTCAGGTGGTGGAAATACAGAGTTTCCTGTTTGCTGCAGAGAAAAACACCCCAGAATTCCAGCAGACTACAGCAGGGGTTAAAAACCAGGGTAATTAAAGTAGGGAAAGTTGAATCATAGAATGCCCCGGGGCATTGGAAAGGAAAACAAAGATCATTTAGTTCTAACCCCCTGCCATGGACAGGGGCACCTTCCATGATCCCAGGCTGCTCAGAGCTCCATCCAGCCTGGCCTTGGACACTTCCAGGGATGGGGCAACCCCAGCTTCTCTGGGCACCCTGTGCCAGGGCCTCGCCACCCTCACAGGGAAGAATTTCTTCCAAGTATCTAATTTAAACCTACTCTCTTTCAGTGTGAGGCCATTCCCCCTTGTCCTGTCGCAGGGCTGTGTCCAGTCAGTCAAGGGCTCCCACTAGTGTTGCTCTTTGTTTCAGTTCCAGCACTTGAACAAGCAACTAAAAATAGCGGATTATTAAGGAGAGGAAAAAGTACAGTAAGAGAAAGAAGCTGTCATAAGGGTTAGGCTCACAGATTCCTTCACACTCAATTCATCTGTTTTAAACCTGATCCATGCTGTCAATTCCCGAAAGCTTATAAACACTGGAAACTGTATCATCTGGAAATCTTGTTGAAAATATTCAGATGCCATTGTCAGCACCTAATGAAGAACTGCAACACTTTGTGAAAAACAAAGTTTTAGCTGGAGCTCTGGAGAAGGACGGAGATCAGGGTGATCTGTCACTCCTGCCTGTGGCCCCTTTTAGGGGCATCCATGGGCATTTCACACCCGGCCCTCCAAATATGTGGTGTTGGGACACAGAAGGTATCTAAGGCCAAGGGGAAATCCATCTGGTTAAAACATTTAGTGTGGAGGGGTTTTTTTGGTTGTTTGGTTCCGTTTGTTTTCTTTAAGTAAAGGCTGCAAGCTGAGGATCCTGCTCTTAAAAAAAAAAAAAATCATGCAGGACTGGCTATTGGATTGGGCAATAGCAGGTAACACTGGAAAATGAAGGTCTTGGGAGCAGAGTTAAAGCTGGCACATCTGGAAGTAAATATTTCCATAACTGACAACTTAGGCTGGTTTGTATGAGTCAGCAATTTGCACACCTTAACAATAACAAGTACTTTTCACCAGATTATTTTTGTGCAGAACTGAGATTTTCTGATGTTGGAACATTTGTAATACTCCAGCCGAGTTCACATCTTTTGAAATACATCTTCTAACACACTGAAGTACATCCCTGACTTGGATTTTCTTTTCTAGCAAACATGATGAATATGCATTAATAAGAGCTACTTACTGGAGAACTATGAGCTTTTCGGTGTATGTGGAAAAGAATTACATATCTAAATAGGAAGGGCCACAGGAAGAAATTTCTACTTTTGAATTAGATACAGACATAGGACACAAACAAGATCTTTGTATTTTCATTGAAATTTGCATCCAGTCTGGCAATTTTCATATCCTGCATCCCTTATTAAATAGATACTTTATATTTGTTTCCTGTGTAGCATGATTTGGCTGGTATGACTTGGGGAAGCAGCCAGGCTTTCTGCTGGTACTCAGGAGTCTACTGAGAAAATTGTAAAATGTCAACTATTTTACATGTCAAAAGTCTGGAAAAACAGCCATGAGGTAATTCCACCAGAGCATACGATAGAGATATTTCTGACCCTTCATATCTCTTGGCACAAGAGCTCAACAAAATCCACAGCTCAGAAAAAGAAAGCCACACAAATCCAGATGAGAGACAAACCTTTTGTGTGGAAACATGCTGCAATGACCCACTTAATACATGGTCAATTTTCTGATTTTTTTTTTTAATTAAACCTTTAATTCAGGTTTGCGCAAATACATATTTTTAAGTACCTGATATTCATCAAATATATTAGGACAAATTACCCGTGGGACACCAGTTTGGTAAGAAGTAAGGAAGAAGCTGTGGCTTTAAAACCCCAATTCCCTTCCTCAGTAAAGAATTGAATTCCCCAAATAAGTGTCACAAATTCCACAAATAAGTGATAATCTTACTTTTCTGGAAGCTGTCTTAGGAAATAAAATAAAACATATACGTAGATTTATGAACATATGTAGCATTGCTGCCACTAATGAAAATACGAACTTCCTTGTGCCTCCAGGACTACCATACACCAAGTTTTGCATAAACAAATAGTAGTTTCTTTTTTAATCTTCCTGAACTTCTGTTCATTTAAATGTATCCACTTTATCAAAGGTGGGATATGTACGAGCTTCTTTAAAAAAAAAAAAAGAAAAACAGAGAAAAAATGTTCATACCCTTGGGTTTGATTTTAAAAGGAAGAGTAAAAACTTAAGCTGAGCCTTCATGAAAATGAACCTGTACGACTTTGGAACCTGAAACTTTGCTGTTTCATATGAACAGGGGCTACTGCCTTAAGTGATTGGGTGCCCTTGACACTTCCATGAGTGTTAAAGCCACGAGTAACCAGCTGTGTGTTATGTCTGTGCTTGAGCACTCCCAGGCTACTAAAAAGAAATCAGAAATAACCTGCACAGTTGATGTGCTGCTATGTTCAGGTATAAATCTTCATTGGTTTTTGATTGATTAACTGAAAGGCTTGATGTTATTACTGAACCTGATCAATCCTACACTGTCTTCCTTTGTCCATATTGCTACAATAACACATGCCTTTGTTTTCTTAAAAGGAAATCATCATCAATTAGCCTCAAACATTCAAATCACTGTTTTGTAACCCTTAAAGGGATTTTTCAAGTTAAAGGAGGCAAAGGGATTTTCTTGTGACCCAGAATACAGCTTCTCTATTAGATGTACATAGGGTTTCTATTTACAGAACCAAAACAATGCAGATTATCATCACTGATCATTTCAAAACAGCAACTGTGGGCTTTGATGACTAGACACTAAATATTTTTTTAAGAGACAAAAACATTGCCACGGCAAATTTCATCCTATTTCAACAGGCTGGATTTCCAAATCACCTTGTCCTTCACAAGCCCCTTAAAAGTACAAAGCCACGGGTATCCAGAGTCAGCAGTTAAAAAACATTTCCACAGTGGAGCAACGGGAGAAGGAAAATCCTGTGCCTGCTCCTGACCATCCATCGTGTCCCCAGGAGGGGGAAGCCGAGCTCCGCCAGTTGCAGAATAAAGTTGCAGTGGATTAAAGTGAAGTGCGGGAAGGGTCTTTTATTCCTTAACATCAATTATTCCTATGCTTGTTCCCAGGAATGAATTTAATACTCTCTGTCTCCTCCCAGGGCCCCCCACTGTGGACAAGAATCTTTCTATCCTCACTGAGAATGCTCTAAGTTTTAGGTCAACAAGGATTTTTTTTCTTTTTTTTTTCCTAGGCAATTTTGCTCTTGAGCAATAGGAGGATGAAGCTGACACGAACCACACTGCCTTTCTGGCTCCCCTCTCACCCACGTAAAGGTGCTGCTCAGAGCTTCAACAAGGAGTCCCAAGCCCAAGCATCAGTTTCAATTAACATGAAATGCAACTGTTCTGTTATCCAGGGCCAGCAGCCTGGCTGGAGGGCTCCTCTCCATAATGAGGAGGATCGTGCTACTTTCACAGAAGGCCATTTACACTGCTGGAAATGAGGAGGGTGATTCGATTGCCAGAACACTTCCATGCCATTGGAGACACCTTGGTCCCCAGGTGCATCCAAGCTTGCTGTAGGTCCACATTGCACCACCAGACACCCAGGGTCATCTGTCCTGGCACCACTGCCCACCTTTGGGCACCAAATCCTCCACTTGGATGTGCTGCCCGCCCACCCTGCAGGGCAGGGTTTGGTCTGTGGGCAGGTGGGAGGTGTGAGCAGCACGCAGCACAGGCTGAGGTGTGAGACTCAGAGAATGAAACCTTCTCGTCAAGCACCGCAACCACAGTGGAGTGGTGGCTGGGTGTGTGTCTGCAGCACGTAAACCCATTAATTCTGGAGTCATTACCTACAGTTTCAGCTGCTCCAAGGATACAAAGCCCATGGAACTGTTTTATGAGCTTCCCAGGCCACGAGGAGCTGGGGTGACAAAGGAACACGTATGTTGGGTGGGTTATTTATTTAAGGGAGGGCAGGCTGCCTGCAGGAAGGGAGTGATCTCCCCCAGAAGAGGAGCTGCCAAGCAGTGATGCAACATCCACGGCAACACCACTCCAGACCTGTCCTCCTGGGAAATCAAAACCAAAAGCTCCCGACAAATGAGTACATTTTATTATCCTCAGCAGACAACTTCAAGCACTCAGACAAGTATGCAAAGCAATATTTTAATTCAGAGCAGAATCATCCTGAGAGGTATCTGCCTGAGGGCCCAAGCCAGTGTCCTTTTCCTTTTGATAATGCTGTAAAAGGTGAGCACACCTGACAAGCCTTAAGGTCAGCAAACAGACACGGTATGAAATCAGGGATTAACCGAGCAAATTCTGCCCCACTGGTTTTAATGAGGAAACAGCACATGCATTAGAAGTAGATCTTGCTGGTGCTTCCCTATGGTAAGCACACAGAGCTGTCCCCCTTCTGATGCCTTACAGGTAGCCTAAAAAAAACTTGACAAGAAATCAAAAAGATTTCTTTTAGCACAGAACTACTTAGCAAAAGATGTCCAGGTTCTCCTGCAATGTAGTATTTCTAATAGGGTGTATTAGACTTGAACTTTTAAATCATCTTTCCAGCCTTCCTCTAAATGACCAAAACCAAGCAAATCAAAAAATATATTTTTTTTAATCAAAAGACATGGAAAATATTTTTTTTATCTTAGTTCTCTGCTGTGCCTTTCTGTGCATTTGTATAATGCACAGACTTGTTTCTTGTGGGAAAAGCAAGTACACAAGCAATATATAGCATTGTTGGCCCAGAATTTTTAGAGCTTACTACTAGAAAAAAAAGCCCCCTTATTGAGTATGCATCCTCAGGGAGCAGAAAACTGACTCTGTGCATGCCAATTTTTGTATAGAAATAAATAAAATTTGGCACTGTGATTTATATCTCCGGTATAGAAGCAATTGCTTGAATAAAAGAAGACTATACATGATTTAATGATATACAAGACTCACTGCCACTGCCTCCATTCCGGGAGCTTATATTTCCCATTAGGAACTGCTGAATATTTTCTTCCACGTTCATGCAAACCAATACAACATAAATTATTCTGTTAGACTATCTTGCAATTATGCCTGTTGGAAAAATCCTTATCTACATGGAAGCTGTGTTAACATTGTGCAATTCAGTGTCTGACTGCATCCATGCTCACTTCCCTGCCAGTGCCAGTGCCAAGAACAGCTCTGGGGCATAAACCCCGTGCATTCCGGTGGCACAGCAATTCAAAATCTGGGGCTCTAGGTAATGGAACTTTTTTATGCTAGACCTTCTACCAGTCCTCTTTTCTTTTTTAAATTACAAGAGGGTCAATTTAGATTGAGATACAAGGAATAAGTGCTTTACAAGTGTTTTACAAGTGGTTTTGTGTTCAAGAAATGATTGGACATGGCTCTCCAGCACAGACAACCTGGTTTGGGATTGGCAACAGTGGGAACAACTCCAGAGACACAGCACACAGTCCTCTCCCTCCCTTACTTTAGTTTCAGGGTCTCTCTGGAGCCACTTATGTACAGACTTGATTAACCCCAAGCAAATTTTAGCTGGTGCATTCTTTTTGTGTTTGGATTTTTATTAACCCTTTTTTTTTTGGTGTTCCTGTAGGCACCACCAGAGTCCAAGAGAGGGGGTGTTGTCTGCCACAGTGCCACACCTCAAGGACCCTGTGTCACTTACAAGTACGGAACACATCCCAAAATTCATTTCACCTGTTCCTGGATCTCATCCAGACCAAGGGTCTGAAAGAAACCTGTTGGAAGTGACTGCTCCATGTGGTTTGTGGCCTTGTGCTGACCCTGAGCATCCCCCAGCATTCTCTCTCCAACACACATAATTTAGCCAAACCTACAAAAATCTTTATACATGTTATAAGTGGCATATTTGCTCTCAAACAACTTGCACTGCCACATCTTTCTATACTCAAAAGAGAGAATTTGGGAGTCTCTTCTCATGAGCTCGAGCCAGTGAGGCCTTGTGTGGCCCGTGCCCTTTCTGCCTCTCTCACCTCCTCCCCAGGGCCTGGAGTGTCCACCAGCTCCTGGCAATGTCGGAGGGTCATTTCTGTGGTTGTATGTGGATAATCTTGATTTAATGGACAACAACAACCAGCTTCTTGCCTCTTTAAAGTCCTTGAAAGTTCTCAGAAAACCCACTGCTTCTCCTTATTACTCACTCTCATACTTTGGCGTCTAGGTCCTTCCCGACTGAAGCACATTTTGTCCTTCAGAGTGACAATGTTTTCTTTTTTTTAAAGGCTGCCCCAGTTTATTTTCCTGCTCTTTAAGCTCTTTCAGCTCCTGGTCTAGGTGGGGGCAGCAGCCCCTGTGGTGTCTCTTGAACCAAAATATCAACCACTCATCAGATTAAAAATGAAGGGAGGATCTCAGCTTGAACCTACCCAGAGTTTGAAGCAGAGATCCTACAAGGATGAGAGAGAAAGTAAATGGCTGATGTTGGAAGCCTGGAATCCATCTTGTACAAATTAATCTCATATTACACTGGGATTCATATCTGAACTTCTTTGGCTGTGGGAAGTTTTAGACAAAGTTCTTGGCCTAAGTCTGTTATGGATTAATACTAAGTGACTTTAAAACAGCACAAAAGCAACCATGGAGTCTGTGCATGCCACAGGCATCTGACTGTGTTTCTAGTTTTGATGCACTAATATGAACTAATAAAGTGAAAACATTCCGATTTTAGTATGCCTTTATCACTTTCCAGCATCTATTTCTTCAAGAATTTCAATGCTTTTTTGAGAAATAGATGTTCCTAATTACAGTTCTTCACACCAGAAACAGCTCTATATCTGATATTAAAAGAACTGTAAACCATCCACACGAGCTAAAGCATTATAAATTTATTACTGCTATTAGAGTATTATTTGTTGGAGAAGCCCATCCCCATGGAATTGGGATGCTGATTCTTAGAAAGCATGAGAGCGTGTTGGCCTCAGCAGAAGTCTCTTCACCAGAGAAGGGAACTGCCCTATCCAGCCCACAACACAAAGATTATGTCTAGTGGCATCACTGCCCCTCGCAGTATTAAAACCTGGCTGACACTGTAGCCTGAGAGTAGCACACAACTGTGTATTTTTCTCTTTTGAAAGACAAAAGCCTTGGCCATACAGAGATATCACACAGAGAACATCCAGAACTGGGTAATCATGGAAACAACACATCCTCTGCTCAGAGGTGACCAGCCAGGGGGTTTATGTGAGTTCAAGAGTTCTCACTTCTGGGCCTACTTTTTCTGGTGAAACAGCCAGCTATTCCTATCATTCTCGGGTTACTATTGAAGAATAAAGCCTACCCTGTCACCTGTAGGTACTTTAGCACCATATTAGGATCTGATCCTCTGGTTGCCCAGTGGATTTGGCTTGGGATTTTTAAAATTTTTATCACTTTGTCTGAAACTTCATACTATTGTCCTCAGGCTGAAAGAACCAAAGACATCTCTTGAGATGGCAGAGATATTAGTTATATTCTAGACAAGTCTGCCTCACATTTCCTGCATTCCCAGAATCTGTGGGGTTTTTTTTCTGAGACCAGTTCTCTTCCCTGAACCACATCTCATAATGAATGAAATTGTCACATAAACTGCAAAGAGGCTCCTCACAACTGCCCTAAACTTGGTATACAATGAAAATCCTATTAATACATTTTGAACTCTTCCCTTGAGAAACAAAATTCGTTTATTTTAATTCTTCAAAGCTGTCAGAAGACAATAAGGTCACATTTTTATTCAGCTAAATCACAAGCAGATAGTGCTTGTTTGGGCACAATCATGACTAAGTTTCAGTATCTACTTCTACCACAGTCACTATGAAAACATTCTTTTAAAATGTTTTAAAAAGGACAGTAAACATTCTAAATACAATAGAGTTTTGATAACACTGTCTGCTGCCAGACTTAAAATATGGAGCTAACAAATTCTTCCCTGACTTGGACTAATAATCCCCCCAGTGCTACAAGAACGGCTCAATTAACAGTTGCAAATATTTAGTAGATATGTAAACTGGCTAAAACAGGCTGTCTCTCAGGTCAGGGACTATCCAAAATGTATGAGATGTCTGTGTCAATACCCTATTAAGTCTTAGTTTAGATTTCACTTATGTAAACAAGATCTTGTTGACTCATAATGATCTTGATTCAGATCTAGACTGCAGCTTTCCTTATTCATATTTCTTCCACGGTGCTGTAAAAAAACCACACCATTTTTTTTCCCTTCCACAACCACATTATTGTCTTTATTTGACATGAGATTGAGATTGGTTTTATGTTATTTCATTAGCTACCCAGAGACTGTTTATGCTGACCTTTGTGGTGATTTTGTAAACCACTGAGGTCTTAGATCTGTAAGTCCCTTATTGAGGCAGTCCCACTGACCCGTGTGTCTCCCCAGTTACAAAGCCTACTTGCCTGGAGGGTGGAAACCTCCATCAGTATCCATCAGGTCTTTTACATAAACACTAGCATACAAAAATATTCTTTCTTTTTAACCTTTTCAAGCACTTACCAAAACAACGATTATTTGTAGGTAAGAATAGTAAAATATGTCTCATTTTGAGAAAACCATACTGGATTGTGAATCCGAGAAAGGAACAGGATTTTTTTAGTCCACAAATTTAAAAATCATCCTCTGAACACACTTGAAAGTATTTTACCTTGTTTCTAACGGTGTAATTGCAAGGTTTTTCACATCTGAATAGAAACAAGATAATAATCAGAAAATATAATCTCCTGAGAGCTGACAGGAAAACAAAATAAAGTCAATGTAACTGGGACAATTCCATCTGTATGTTACTGTTTTGTTCTGGGCAACTTCAATTCACATCCAGTCTGGCAACAGATGAGAAGCAGACACAGAACCAAAGCAATCACATTAAATTATAGCTACACTATTATTTTACTGGGTAATTATTAGAGATAATTGCTTTCAGCACTTGAGGAAAGGCCCTACAAAACACTCTCAAAGCAAGCACCACTGCCAGCTGGGAGGAGACCAAGCTCTGCCGCTGCTTCTTGGTGTTGGCTCCACACAAATTCACCTCATGGCCTTGTCCCTGGCTCAAAGTCCATCACCTTTTGGCAAAGCCTGTTGCTGACGTGTGAGTGCAGGCAGTGACCAGCCTCACAGCCCTCTCTTTTCTCAGCTACACCCCATCAGCAGAGTAAAAACCGTGCCTGTCTCTGAATGCAGCCTCAAAGGCAGCCCAGCCATGCAACCAACCCTGTGTTCAACAGCTGGACCTCAGCACAAACCCAGTGAAACGCCACCAATCGTTATAGCAACCTCAGGATTCGCTTTTTAGACACTTTCTCAGGCCACCACTGGTCAGCAGAAAGTTAACATTTTCTACAAAATATGACTCAGACATAAAATGCTCAGGGCTGTGGTACTAGAGCAGGGAACGTTCTCCACTGCAAGACTCGCTTTCCTTTTAATGGCTTTCCAAATATTTCGATCCTTCCAGTGGGAACAAGAAGAATGCCAAATGGATGCCTTCTGCTTGGGCAACACCATACTGGGCTGGTTACACACAAAGCTATAGTCATGAGCCAAAAGATAAGATTCTCAGAAACAATTAAAACACACTCTTGGGGAATAATACAGGAACAAATTTATCTAGGAGCCATGAGGATATAAACAGTCCAGACAACTTACTGGAGTTTGATATTGGCTTGAAAAAAAATTTACTGGCATGGAATTTTATTTAGAAATGAAGAGACTAGTTTCATCCCAAGGAGGCAGTAAAGTTAAAAACATTTGTAATACATGTCAGATGTGTATCTGGTATTGTGGTCTAAATAGCAGAACTTTCCGGGACAGAATTATCCCAAATACTCTCAAATGACTTCCACTGCTAGCAACATTCCCATTAGGAAGGGATGCCCTCCATCACTCTCACCACAGATTATTTAGGCACTCGCACACTTTCACAGATTCCTTCAACTACTGGCTGTGCTTATTTAGAAGTGTGCCATACTCCGTACAACATTTTCCATTGCGTCACTGAGAGGCTGGTAAACCATTTTCTGTCTGTTTTCACAGCTTGTTCTGCTTTTGTGGCTGTGTGGGTGGACAGGCCTGGGCAGCCCATGCGAGGAGCCCGCTGTGTGTGAGCGCAGGCACAGGAAGCAGCTCCGCATGCATGCTCCACTGTAGTAATATGTATTTAAACCCTGATGGTGTGCACTAGCCAAACTCTCACTCAAGACCAGGATTCTACACCTGAATCCAATTGGGACTACCTCAACCTAAAGTGCTC